>JADBJO010021186.1:0-27500 GCA_016801955.1 Conus betulinus
GATCCATAGTGGCGTAGGGTGATGGTGATTTTTGTAAAAGGAGTAGGGTAGTGTATTGGCAAGTATGATAATGCCAATGGGGGAATAAAGGAATTGGTCAATGACTGATGGATGTTGATCATTGAGATGAGATCTACAGTACTATAGGGTGGTGACCATAGTCATAATGAAATAATGTGGTGGCATTGATGAAGTGATGCTGGCTGGGGGTGGGGAAAAAAAGAGAAAAAATAAGGGGGGGGGGGGGAGATATAACTGATGATTCATGAATAATTGGTCATTGTCTTGAGTGGGAAAAACGGTTATATAGGATGATGGTCATTGCCATAAGTGAAATAGCATGATAGAATTTGCATGACAATGTCAGTTGAGTTAGAAAAAAAAAAGGGGCTTTGGGTGGGGGGGGTGGGGGGGGGGGGGGGGGGCAGGGAGGGGCAATGATCAATGACTGATTGATGGTGATGGTTGCCATATGTGAAATCATCACTGTCTCACACACACGCATATGCATGATACATGCACGCACACATATGTACAAAAACACACACAGTGGTGCATATGTACACAGACACATCCACACGCACATACACATATATACATATGCCAAAAAAAAGGGGGTGGGGGGGATTGGCAAACACAGGACATCTTATGAGTGGTGGTAATAATGATTGTGGTCATATATGGGAATCAGTGGTAAAAAAAAAACAAAACAAAACAAAACAAAACAAAACAAACAAACCATCATACACACACACACACACACACACACACACACACACACACACACACACACACACACACACACTCAACAAACCCATGTACATGCATGTAAGCATACCTACATGTAGAGGGGAGAGGGGAGATACAAGCCCCTTAGTATACTTGTACACAGAGGGGTGGGGGGTGGGGAACATAATGTGACAGAAAAAAGGAGGAGGAAGAGGTCAGGGGAGGAAGAAAAAAAAAGGGGGGGGGGGGGGATACTGCAAGTTAATGCGGTGTGAGTGGGTGTGTGATTTTGTGGAATGTATAGTGGGTTGCTGCTGAGGTGGTGGACAGGTGTAATCATGTAGTTGTGGTAGGATGCTAGTGATATGGGGGTGAAGGGAAAGAGCTGGGATGTTAGAGGGGGGGGGGGGGGGTTGAGGTGGGAGGGTCAACTACTTGGGCTACCCTCTGATAGGGTTTTAGGAGAGGGGAAGGGGGAATATTGTGTGTGTGTGTGTGGGGGGGGGGGGGGGGGATTGATCAAAGGGCAGGTAGTTGATTGGATAGGGCATGGGGTGAGGTGGGAAGCGGAAGGTGAATGAGGGTGGCTGTAAATTTAGTATGAAGTGGGAAGCGTTTTTTTTTTTTTTTTTTTTTTTTGATGTGTGTGTGTGTGTGTGTGTGTGTGTGTGTGTGTGTGTGTGTGAGTGAGAGAGAGAGAGAGAGAGAGAGAGAGAGAGAGAGAGAGAGAGAGAGAGAGAGTGTGTGTGTGTGTGTGTAAGTAAATAAACAAAATAGGATGAAATAAATTAATTGAAGTAAAAGAAATAAAATAAGACATATTGGGGGAAAAATATATTAAGTGTAGGGGGAAAAATGAAACAAAATTAAGATTTAGTAGATGGATGGTGGCTGTAACTTTGAAGTGAGTAGAGGGGATATGGTGGTGTTGTGTATATGTGTGTCTATGTGAGCGTGTTGGTGGAAGATACTGTCAACTGGTATTGAAGTGGTGGGTATGTGTGTTGGGTTATTGTTGGATATTGATGCCTTGGGGGTGTAGTGTGCCCAGTTTGGCAATGAGGAGGGATTCTTATCAGTGATCTGTAGGCGTCGCGACCCGATCCAATGTCAGTCACCGACTCAAGTTTTTTTTCCAATTAAATAATAAAAAAGAAAGGGCATAAAAAGGGGCATACATACAATACAACATCTCTGGCCAGCTCCACTCTTGACTGGGTGGATGTAGCCCAACAGTTGTGAAGTCACTTCAGTCAGGTGGTTGAGGACAGACGATTTCACGTTTGTCAAACCGCACATATTCTCCGATGTTCTGGAACAGATATTGTTGCCTCTCCCTTGACAGCCCTGGTGCTGGAACAGTGGCTGGCATTGCTGGCATCTGATGGAAGGCATTGGGCACAGCAAGAACCTTGTCCTGCTCCTCATCAGCCAGAGTCGGTTTGTAAAACACCGTGCCAGGGTGTCGGCAGTCAAACCTGAAATGGCCAACAGCCTTGATCCCAGGCAGTGGTCTGTAGGTTGGAGAGAGGAAGGAATGCCAGTCGTAGGTTGGCACTATCACCAATGCATCCTCTCTGCCAAACAGCTGTGGGATGTTGACACCAGACACAGGGGTGCTCTCCCTCACCACACTCTGCATGTCATCCAGGCAGGGAAACATGAGACCTCCGGAAGCATCTCTTCACCAGACCAAAGCACCAGTCTGGTGCAAATTTAGTGTGGCCAGGAGGCATAAAGTTGACTGTGATGCTACTGTGCAGCCCCTTCTGCACACGCCAAGCCAAGTAACACAGCACCCGGCGGTTTTTTTGTTTTGGCCAGCACAGTTGTCACAGTGTAGATGCACCACCTTTTCACCAAGGCCATAATTGGCAAAGTAGTAGTGCAAGTAGCTGATGACAGCATTGCTCCCTTTGCTGCTGCTGACTGACTCATCAATTAAAAAATTAACCTGCTGTGACAGCCCCTCCCAGTGAACTCCACAGATGCCGCACTTCTATGGTGTGAGGAAGTACAAGGGTCCTGGCTGAGCGGCATCGCTGGGGTAATGCACTTGCTGCGCGAAATCGAAGCTGTAGTGCATGGTCATATCACTGGAGTTGGCTGGAGTGGGCTGGAGGCGCTGCAGACCATGCTGCTGCACCACTGCCTTGGCATCAACACACATCTGTCTGTACAGGTCACGACCTGAAACAACAAATTAAAGAAAATGTCAACATATTTTATAAAAATCATCCTAATCACATAAACATTTTAAACATTGGTTCAGCATACATTCCTATCAAAAGAATTTACAACCAACAAGCTAACAAAAAATAAACAAAAGAAGTTATATGAAAGAGGGGTTTGATGGAAAAAAACGTTTTCAACAAGATCAGAACTTTTGGCTGCTGAAAAAGGACTTTAACTGCAAAGAATATAAAAGAAGTGGTCTCGTTCAGTGTCATTTTTTTCCTCAGCTGATACAAAAAAGTGAAGCAACTACAGCACATTCCTAATTGTACACATGGTTCTCACAGTATCGGCAGCTACAAACCTGACTGAGATGTGCTTGTTGTGCGAGCGGGAGGTCATTTTTCTCTTCATTTGTCAGGTTGGCACTCCTGAAGATCTGCGTGTTCTTCTTCTGGCACCGCCAACACAGACCTGACATGGGCTTTGCCCCCACAATGCAGGGGCAGAGTTCATTCCACAGCTGTCCAAATGAAGACCCGCCTACAACGCGATGGCCTGAACAGGGAAATCAGAATCAGATCAATCTATGTCATTTCATAATTTCGCAAATTTGATTTTGTACTTTGTACCTTGATATAGGATCATTCTTTGTAATCTTTTTAAAGGAAGGATGAAGAATCAGCATCTGATTTGAGACCTTTAAACTCAAACTAGTCAAAGCGCTTCAGCTGAAACATAAGCAACAAGAACTCTGTGTGTGTGTGTGTGTGTGTGTGTGTGTGTGTGTGTGTGTGTGTGTGTGTGTGTGTGTGTGCATGAAATAAAACGCACTGAAAAAGAGTTAAGATGCTTACCATTAGCCACAACATTGTCCTGGTACACTCGGCTTCTGGGATAGGCAGAAAGCAGAAGGCGGATATCTTCCTGCTTGAATCCAGGCACACGCCCTGGCAGACTCACCGCATGGTCTTCTGCAAAGTTGTGGATGAAGCGCACAATACGACCAGTGTCCTCAAATGCCAGAGCTTTTTTGTTGTTTTGGCGATCCCCCACCCTTCTCTGAGGAAGCACCAACCCATTCAGCTTATAATGTCTGGACAGGTATGACAGCTTGTCCTGGCTGATGCTGTTTTGACAGAAAAAAAAATCCCATTAAAAAAAGTACAGGCACACATGTTTCTAGGTTCTATCATTTATCTAAGAGGCAAGGGGTAGATAAGATAAGACTAACATGTATTATATACCACCCTTATAAATCAAGACCCACCAATTATTGAAAAAAAAAAAATCCCATTAATCCTTACATTTTGCACCTCCCAAAATGCCACTCTCACTACACATTCTGCACAAGTGGCAGTGAAAGTGGCAAAAGCATAACACATGAAAGTGGCACATAGCATAATGCACACTTTGTGGATGATGCCCTATGTAAGCAACACCTGTGGAAAGTGACTTGAAAATTGTACCAATGAATTTTGTTTTTTTTTGTTTACAGATATTTTTGTTTTATTGTAAGAGGTTCACAGAATTTTCTCTTATAACACATAGTGCTTTAAAAGTGACTAACACTCACTTGTGACAGTGTGACAAAGGTAATTTTTAATGCTCAGTTATAAACAATGTTATTACTGTGACAATAAAGCAGTACAATTTAGTACTCCACAGTAGATTTTCAAGCATGTGATGAATTACTTGTTATTGATTGTCATGAAAAAAACAACAGTGCTACATACTTAAGCCGGTACAGAAAGGCATCTTTGCAGACTGGGCGGGTGAGCAGCACATAACTGGAGCGGACTTGCTGTCTATCGTTCTGCTCTTTCCATCTGCTGCAGGGCAGTTTTGGGGCCAGTCCACATGCATGCACTCAGAATGCCCAGAATCAACCAGACTTTTTCGTCTGAAAAAAAAGCCCATCGATCAGTCACTGAATACACTTGTAAAAGATTTTTTTTTGCTGAAAATTAAATGTTGAGAGTATGAAAGTTTCAACTCTGATTGTAAGCTAATAGAAGTTTTTACACCATGCCATCACAGAAATGAAAAGGGAAAATTTTAAGTATTGGGTTCATCTTATGTTGCTTGCAACTGTTTCTCCTACAAGCTTAAACTGCTACAAGAAGTTATCAACCTGTATGAATACAGTTAAAATCTTTGTCAGCAGAGGGGCATAATGATGGGGTAAAACCACAGAAACAACAAAAGTGTGTGCATACACACAACACACACACACACAGTGATCACACAAAAGTCTACATGGGGTCACAAAAAGAAAGAGCTCAAGACATGAATGAATGTTTGATAAATGAATGAATGCATCATAAATGAATGAAAAGCTTCATTTCAAAGAATGGCAGATAACCTGACTTGATTATTCAAGCCCTTGTCCCACAGCAAGCAAACACACACACACACACACACACACACACACACACACACACACACACACACACACACACACACACACACGGCATGCACGCACACACGCACATGCACAGTGCCTGTATGATCATCTTACATAAACTGATAGCCACACCTATTCTACTGTATAAAATTTCTTGAAGTTTGGAATAAACAGCAGTGAACACACAGTATTCTAAGGTGATTGTGTACAAAACTAGAATTTAAAAACACAAATGAATGTCAAATAAAAAAAAAAGAGAGAGAGAAGGCATAATGAATAATCAAACCATTCTTAAAAATGGTCATAATTCTTTGATTTACCTCGCTTCAAATCATGTACGGAGAGCTGGAGTGCGACGATCTCTTCAGGTGTGAACTGTGGGATGCAGCCTCGTCGTCGGGTCACAGGGTGCTGGGTTTGGTACCTTGATCTGTCGGCATCCAGCACCGTTTGCCTTGCATGAACGCATTCGTGCCCTGGCTAGCATCCCTCCATCATCAGGAGTTGCATCTATGAGATAAGATAATGTTGCTTATAGCCCAGCCGACCACAAAGGGCCACATCAGGGCTGTCACCACATTAAAATCTACTCACTAGTCATTTCAAAAAAAAAAAAAAAATTCACACATCTCTTTAATATGATATCTTCTAGAAACGCACCAGAAACTTCGTTAAAAATCTTTCTTCCATAAAAATCTTAAATCAGATGAAAAATGTTAATCTCTCTCAAAAACCCAAAGATCATGTCTGGTGGGACATCTCTGAACAGGGTTTTCATGGACTCTGCTATAAAAATGTTTGTGTCTCACATCGTGCAAGTCCCAACATTCTAAAAGAATATGTTTCACTGTGAGTGGCACATGACACACAATGCACCACGGAGCTTCTTCACTCTGTAATGGGTAAATACGAATGGCAGGGGTGCAGCCGGCACAGAACTGTTTCTTCTTTACGACCACCAGACGAAGATGAGAGGAACTCCTTAACGTTTGGACGGATCTGAAAGAGTTTGTTATCTGTCTGTGTATTCCAATCCTCCTGCCAGAAGTCTCTGACATAATCGTTAATTTTGGGGTTCAGATCTGAGCAGGGGATGTATATGTTGGATAGTTTCTCTCTTGTGGCATTCTTGGCCAACGATCAACCATTTCATTCCCTCCGATGCCAACATGACCAGGAACCCAAGCGGAGTTGCATCTACATCCACTGAAGAGTTAGCACCGCCTCTCGACATGGACGAGTGGTGTGTCAGTATCTTCAGTCTCCTCAACGGTGTGGCACGAGTCCTCACGTCGCAGTTCAAGTCGGAGATTTCTTCATCATCGGACAGGATTTCTTAGGGCCCAGAGTCAGAAATGAAATATTCAGTGATGAGATTACTCAATTCTCGTTGGTCGGCAGCGGTAAATTTCCTGATCTGCAGGAATTCAACAACTTTGCTAGTCTTGAAGTGGTCGACATGACGAAGCTCTGAATCTTCTCTGCACACACCTTGTCTCCGGAAGTAGCCTAACAAGGTTTGCCCAGTTTGTGCGCGTTCAGCCAATGGGAGAGGCGAAATCTGTTGCCAAAGCAAAAACCGTTCAGCCTTCTGATTGGTCGAAAATTGGAATTTTGTGTACGTCACATCTTCCCTATTTTAGTACGATGTGTTAGATCATTTTTAGATGACACACAGAGAAACTGGGAGAGCGTCACTCAAGCTTTCGAATGGTATATAACACGATGGGGTTCTGTAAGGGTTGCGTTTAAGTTTTAGGCGAGTGAAAATGGGTCATTTTGCCTTAAAAGAAGTTCATTTTGATTCGGGGTTAGGCTTTTAAATCTCAATTTTAACCAATTTCTTGGTTGTTTTGGAGCAAATGGGTAGTGCCACGTGAAAGTTTAGGGTGTAAGGAACACATTTCTGAAAAAAAAAGTCAAAATGCCCCAGGCAGACCCTCACCAGCTATTTTCAGCTGTAGCCATGAAGTAGGCCGCGCGAGTTAACTGGTTTCGTGGTGGTGGGTCACATTTTTCTTTTATTTTTTTTTCAACTTTTTCAACTTGATCCATCTCTATTACAAAAAGAAAAAAGTTTCACACTTCAGATACTCCTCAACATTAATAATGTCACTTGCTAGATCTAGTCACCAGAGTATAAGTATGCATGCATATCTGCCTGCCTGCCTGTCTGCTTGTTTGTATAAATGTGTGTAACCGATTTTTTTTTTTCCCCATGTATCTATAATAAAAGAACAGAAAAAAGATTTTTGTGACACAGTAAAATAGGTAAAAAACATTCTTCTTCTTATTATAATTATTACTACTATTATTATTTCCGTACTATCATCTCTTTGGTTCCTTACATGTTTTGTTTGCTTGTCTGTAGAATGTCCAAAACACCCTTGCAATTTGCGTTTTGTTTTGATCTCTCTCTCACAAAAATAGTTTGATGAATATTAATGCTATCTGTTATATGCTATTTAAAACGTGAAATACTGACTACATCATTGTGTATACTTTGACACTGATGTAATCTGGGTCAATTGAGAACACAATATTGATCGACCTCTCGCTGTACATTAGCTTCATCACAAACCTACCTCTACCCCCCCCCTTCCCCCCCCCCCCCCCCCCCAACTTTCTCAACGGATTTACACTGATCTCAAAAAAAACGACCCCTGGGGCCATCAGAAAAGACGGAAGCGGAAAAATCCCATCTCTGACTGTACACCATAAGGCCGGGATGCAACAGAAACAAGGGCGCCACTAAAAGGCCTAGTACCAGGCTGGTCCGCACAGTCCAGTCCAGTGTACTGCGAGTGTTTATCTGGGACGATCATTTGTTTGTCCCGTTGTTTGTCCCGAGGGAAGTGAAGGGCTGGAAAGGAGTGGTCTTCATGGATTTCACTGTCACTGCCTGATGAAGACACATACCAAGCAGAATGGTGTGGAGGCCACTCATCATCAGTAGAGTCATGGAGGCGAAGCTGTGTGGTACTGTAGGTTTTCCTGACAGTCAGAACCAGCTGTTTCACCAAACACATGGGATTTTCTAGAAAAGAAATTAGGGAATGTTGAGAGTCAATAACATAATCTAATATAAAAAAAAAAAAAAAGAAAACTGACTAAACTTTGATAGTCCTTTAGGTTCAAATAAAAAAGCAACAAACACCCAAAGCATTTTATAGAAGCGCTTTCGGTTTTTACAAACCTTCCTCAGCTTACCATGGAAGTCGGCGTCAAAACTAGTTGACGTAATGTGTGTTTTTTTTTAGGTCATTAATCCCCCCACCCCCCTTATTACTGTATGATAAATAGTGATGCCTGGGTGAAGTCTCAATGTGTGGGATTAGATGGTTTCACGTGAACAATCTGCCCTGGGAACTTTGCCCTTCGCTGAACCAACTAATCCCACACACTGAGACCAAAAGGGTAGTTGGTCTTCAACTTGTGTCTCCACATCCTCTCTCTGTCTTTTCTTTCCTGTGCATCTGTGGTCTTTATGAGTTCAATCACACAACATTTCAAATCTGACAGCTGGTGTCCAGGTCCACAGAAATGGCCAGAAATCGACGTCCAATCTGTACAAGCAAAATCCGTTTGTTGTTGGGTTGACAAATTTTCAAAATCCAGCCTTAAGTCTGAATAAAATCACCCTCTGAAGTTTGAAAGTGAGGGTGAAAATACCCTCTAGAATTTCAGATATGGGGTGAACCCACCCTCTTCACCAGCAGCTGAGGGGGAGCCCTGTCTAGTCATGCATATTTGGTACACTGTGATAGTGACTATTCGCTGACTCCTACACAACTAGCCAACTTCAAAGGGCTTACCCAAGACTATGTAAAGGAGACTAACAAATTGTGAGGATGTCGGAAAGGTTAGTTGTTGTTTTTTTCTTAATATATCTGAAAAAAGTAATGATAAAAGATGGACAGAAAGACCAAAATGGCAACTGTATTGTATTCTTTTGTAGATGTGGCCCGCTCCCACAAAGGGTACAGTAAGTCACTCATGGCGATCACCACTGCAGGCAAAAAAGGATGGGAGGGGTTGATTTTGTCAATTTTCAGTTTTCCTCATTTTCAGATTCTATGATCAATTTTACGTCATGTGTATGCATATTAAATCAAAATTCCACCTCTAAATGCATTAATTTTGATGTTTAATGTGGACAGTTCACCGTTCAATCCAACACAAACTCGCGAAAAAGGCCATTTTTGCCACGAAGCGACCGGCCATGACACAGCAAAAAGTGTGGCATGCAGTATACCGTTGGACTCGTCTCATTCCCGCCGTTTCATTCACAAGAATGTACAACCTGACCCCAATGCATAATTTACTTCAAAAAAAGGTAAACAGACGCTGTTCCTTTGACCAATGAGAACGGACTTTAGAAATCTTGCTTGGATACACTCTGAGCCGAGTAAGCGGATTGGTCTAAATTTCGACAAGGGAAAGTACTCCGTCAGTTTGTTGACGTTCAGTCACTCGTGTGCGAAGATGGAGAGGCGAAGGCAAAAACCAATGATCGACTTGTTGAATCAGTCTCAAGCGGCAAATTTACCTCAAGGTGATGAGCTGCAGGAACTGATCAACGATGTTTTCATTGATGATCCAAATCAGTCTGATGAAGACTACACAGCAGACAGTGATCATGAATCAGAAGAAGAAATTGAACACGACGGTCCGAGTGATAGTGACGCTGATGAAGCACTGCCCCTTGTTGACATTGAATCCAACTGTGATTTTGCAACTAAAACTTGTATTAACAGTGCACCACAATATCCCACGCTGATGCAGAATTTAAGTGCAGTTGCACACAGGCAAAGTGGCCATGGAGACAGATCAGTGTGCCGGAGAGAAGAGAGGCTGCATCTCCCAGTTTTTCTCCCCAAGAAATTCTCGCACTGCAGCTGAGTTGCCTTGACTTGACTTAGGTGAATGACAGATTGCCAAGTAAGATGACTAAATTAAATTAAAACCAACTGTTCTCCACTGTGACTGATTTAATCAATTGAAATATTACAATGTAATCATGTGCTATTCATATATTTTTTATTGTGTATTTACTTCTTTATCAATTATTCATTTATTTATTTTCCTACATTATTTACTGAACATTGCTTCCATTGATTTGTTTTTGTTGGCCACCACCAAAGAAATACTGAAGCAGCAGAATATGAATCAATGAACAATTATTCACTTTGCTTAAAATGTGTGTTTCACTGACAGTATGAACTTTAATCTAAGTAGCTAAGATCAGGTATTAAATCTAACACTAGAATGTTGAAATCATTTTGCGTTCTTGCATGTGTGTGTGTGTGTGTGTGTGTGTGTGTGTGTGTGTGTGTGTGTGTGTGTGTGTGTGTGTGTGTGTGTGTGTGTGTGTGTGTGTGGAGGGGAAAGGGAAGCTTGCGTGGCGTGTGCGTACAGTATAATGCATGCATGTGTATCATCAATCTGTGTGTGTGTGTGTTCGTTCGTACTTCTGTTTAACGTCTGTTCACTTTAAGTGATATTAGAGGTGAATGAAAGAAGTGAGTGCCTGACTGATTGACTGATTAAATGAATAAGCCTATGTGTTGTGTAAGCATGATGTAGGCCTCTGTATGTGAGTGTGTATGTGTATGTATCTGTATACGTGTCTAAACTGAACAATAAACATATCAATAATTTTAAATACAACAGTTAGTGGGAAAAAATTAACATATAGAAAGAAAATAAAAATCCATTCACTATCTTAAACAAAATGAGTTAGCTCAAAATTATCTAAATAAAAACCCTAATTGGACTATGTGTTAAATATTCAGCAATTTCGATCAGCAGAGAATGATTCGAAAGTAGATCTTGCAAGTTTTTTTTCAGAAAAAGTATTGGATCGCAAAGATGTTGGTAAGAAAGTAGTCAACTTGTGACAATTGAACAGAATGTGGTTCAGTGTTATCTCTTTACCACAAACACAGTTAGTATTCTTACTAAACTTTGTTTTCAAAGCATTTAGCTTTAATCGAATTATAAGGGAAGATATTTGTCTGGAATAATAAACTGGAAGATCAGTCATTTTTCTTAATACAAGGTCTAATGGAAAAGCTTCGCACTGGTTGGATGAAATCTTGGTATGCGTATCAACATTTGTTTTCAGCTCTCTCTTCTGTGCAGTCGATTCAAGGGTACGATAGCATTCCACTACTGAGGGTTTTATTTTCAACTCAGAAAATGACCCTGACTTTTTAGCACCTTTTTTTCGCAGCCCTATCAGCCAGTTCATTTCCAAGTATACCAGTTTGAAGGAATCCAGCAAAATTCTATAAAAATGTCTTTAGACACCTGACAGTATAAAAGATATTTAATTTCAACAGTATAAAAGATATTTAATTTCAAACACAAGATTGGGTCGTGTCGATACATTGGATGAATCAAGGGCAAGTAGGACTGATTTTGAATCTAAAAAGAAAACTGTCTGAGCGATGTTAATGTAAAGATCTGTTAGAAATTCCATTGCCATCATTATAGCTACTAATTCGGCTGTGAATATCGGCTGTGAATACCTGATAGATAAATTACTACCCTGAAAGAACGATCTTTGAGTTTAAAGGGAAGGAATAACATGCTGCACCAACATTTCCATCATCTAAAACTGAACCATCAGTAAACACTGAAAATAATTTTGATATCTTTCGTATACTTGTGATTTTGCTAAATTTGTGATGCCTCTTTTTTGATATCAGAATAACCAGTATCAAGAATAGGTTTTGGCATCTCCCATGATGGAATAAATGAAGGTGGTTTTTTTAGCCACTTCTTTAATATCTACTTTTGAACATTTAATCAAATCAGAAGTATATGTAGCTATTGTTTCTTGCGATTTAATCGTAATTGCTCTTTTTGGAAAGTCAGTGTCCGATCTAATTTTCAAATCTTCTTGAATGTAATTATCACCAGCACTCGATTTTATGACAGATTTTGATGCAGCTAGTTCACAATAATCATCAAGGGGCAAGATTCCAGCTTCTCTCTGTATGTCTTTGCGTTTGAGGCATGAATAGGGATACCAAGAGCAAATTTAATGGCTTTGCAATCCAAACTTTGTAACTTTTTTAGAAGAAATTTTGGAGCGCTAAAGTACACTTCTTGACCATATGTACGTTTTGATCTAACAAGAGCAATAGAAAGATGAAAGTAGAGTTTTTGAATCCATTCCCCAGGGTAGTCTGCTTATGATCTTTAGTAAATTCAGACTTTTCCTAGCCTTTGTTAATATGTATTCAAAATGAATATTCCCAAGATAATTTTGGAGTAAGGAAAAGTCCTAAAAATGTAATACTTTGTTTATATTCCAAAGATTCCCCTAGAAGTTTGAAGACTGATACATTTTCTGGATTGCTTCCTGCATTAAACAACATCATATTTTTGTTTTTTCAGTGGACAAAGCCAGACCATTTTCTTTCATATAGTTCCCTATGCTATCTAAATCTCTTTGATATATAGTCTTCTCGCATAATTCTGTGCTCTTTGTGGGGTTGACTTTTTCAGAGTTACTTCCATCCACATACAGATATCATCTGCGTATTGCACTAGAACGACATTTTTGGAGACTGCTTTTGGGAGATCGTGAATAAGGATGTTAAAAAGAATAGGTGCTAATACTGAGCCTTGCGGAATTCCCATGTCTAGTTTTCTGAGTGTTGAGTGTCTTCTTCCTACTCTGGCTAACATACTTCTACTTCTATTATTTAAAAATGATTTAATATAATTGTACATGATTCCAGATATTCCAATCAGTGTGTGTGTGTGTGTGTGTGTGTGTGTGTGTGTGTGTGTGTGTGTGTAAGGGTGTAAGGGGCACAATGAGGAGTGGTGGTGAGGGAGGGGTGTGTGTGTATGCCTGTTATCACCGACTCACTGTGTGTGTTGCATGTATGTGTGTGTGTGTAGTGGGGTTGGGGTTGGGGTGGGGTGCTGCAATGGACAGTGGAGGGGTGGGGTGGGGGGGGGTGGAGACACAGTGTATGAATGTGTGAGGTGTCACAATGTGTGTGTTGAGAGTAGGGGTCCACAGATATTTTTGGGTGGGGGTCTTTCTAGCTTGTAAATTGACTTTCTTATGTGACTCGTATCTGTTGTGCCAGATGAACTGGACTTGCTTGTGATGGGAATCTTCAGTTCAAATACGCGGCAAGGGGAAACCACAGAATGCAGTCGCAGAAAAGAACAGAAGACACGCCCAAAGCCCCGCACTTCACACACCATGATGAACCGACTTGTCTGTAGAAAGACCTTCATGTTTCTCACTGGGTAAGAATTTTAGTGCTAAACTGTCACAGATTTTTTTCTCACCATCAGTTGGATTTAAATCTGGCTTGTGATCCCTCAGCACTCTTCAAGCACTGAACAGTTTTTTTTTTTAAATCTACAGTCTCATGCTTTTTCAGTAGAAAACTTGTGAGTGAGTTCAAATTAAATAAACTTCGTCAAAACACACAGACATAACCCTCATACACATACACACACACACACTACTCGTACACACATATTTTCACATTTTTTTAAATGGTGTACACTGTTTTTTTTGCAAATCATAACCTTAGTGTCATCTCAGTTGTGAACACTCATATCTTACCGTTATCTGCCAATTTTAATCCTTTTGTCTCTTTTTGTTACTAAAAGGTATTTGATGTGTGAGGGAGTTGGATGGTTTTTATGTAAAGTCAGGCAAACTGTCTAATAGACAATGGCCAGTTAGCCTGATCAGATTTTGACAATGTCGCAGTGTTGGAGAGAAACGACTGCGAAACCTGATGAAGCATCACATCAGAAACAGAGGGCCTAGCATTCGCATGGAAAAAGAGGGGGGGGGGGGGGGGGGGGGGATGAAGAACAACACTAAGCCCCCTGTCCCTGGATGACACCAGCCGCATAGTTCAGTTCATCAAGAACTATGCAGAAGACCATGCTGTCAGTCTTCCGGGCAGGGTACCTGGTTTCAAGCGTGATGACATTCTGCTCCTGCCGTCATCCCGCCCAAAGAGTGATGTCCACCGCGATTTCAGTGCTGTCTGTGAGAGTCAAGGTAATCACTGCCCCATGCACTTTTCTCTTTGTCTTGTTCAACATTTTGCTTATCATTTACTTTAAACAAATTCCATTTATTCATTCATTCATTTCATTCATTCAGAAACAAAATTCCATTTATTCATTCATTCATTCATTTAATTCATTCATTCATTCATCCCATTTGATCAATTTCATTGTATAAATAGTGTGGAAAAGTCATTTACTTGTGAGTTGCAAAGTGAAACGACTGCAGGCGGAAATCTAAACAAATCTTTAAATAAATGTCAGCGAACCGCCCAGAGAAACGTGGACAAACGAGTCACAAGACAAACCACAACGTGTTTCGACCTCTTAGGTCTTCTTCAGGTGCAACAAACATGAAACAAATAACGAAAATGCACTTAGCTTTGATCGCTTCTGTGTTCAGCGCAAGAAAGAAGGCGTTCAACGTAAATGTTGTTTGTTTCCTCAGCACTGCGTCCAGTGTCATTGCTAACATTCCGGAAACTGTGGGCGACCCTACTTCCCTTCATTGTGGTTGCTCGTCCTATGACTGATCTATGCTGGATCGGTCAGTCCAACAAAACACGGATTTTTCGGGGCGGCATCCTGGATGATGATAAACAGCAGGAACTGCTGATGGCACAGCAGCCGTGTTGAAGAAGAAAGGGTGCTGTACCGACGCATGACAGCAGAATGCAAGGAAGTAGTGGAACAGCAGCAGACCACATCCCTGGGGTGCCACCAACCCTGTAGCAGGGATGTCACCATTCACTCCTCCTTTGATTTTGCCCAGCAAGTTCATCTCCCAAACAGTCCCTACCAACCTGGACCCATCTACTTCCTGACCCCCAGGAAAGTGGTGTCTTTGGTGTTTGCTGTGAGGGTCTGCCACAGCAAATCAATTATTTAACTGACGAAGGAGCCTCATCTACCAAGGGCAGCAATGATGTCATTTCATATCTCCATCATTTTTTTTGATCACCACGGCCTTGGAGAGAGAGATGTGCAGCTCCACTGTGACAATTGTTCTGGCCAGAAAAGAACCGCTTTGTACTGTGGTACTTTGCATGGTGGGTGATGACTGGGAGACACAGGTCCACTACTTTGAACTTCATGCCTCCTGGTCATACTAAATTTGCACCTGACTGGTGCTTCGGCCTGCTGAAGAGAAAATTCAGACAGAGTGAAGTGCACTGCCTTGATGACCTTTCTAAGGTTGTGCGAAAAAGCACACCTGTTAAGAAGGTAAACATACCTCAGATTGTTGCGCCAAGAAAATGGAGATGTTGTTGTGCACACATACAACTGGCAAGACTTCTTCAGGAATTCTTTCCGCACCCTTCAAGGGATTAAAAGATTGGACATTTTCGATTTTCGCTTGACAGTCCAGGAGTGGTGTTTCACAGGGAAACTCTTGCTGACCAGGAGACAGCATTTGTGATGGTTGACAATGCTGAAGAAGTGTTGCGTGACCTGAACGACATGCCAGCTGTCATGGATTCACCAGGTCTGACCCCTGACAGACTGCTCTACCTGTACAAACACATCAGGCCTTTTGTGTCTGACGATGCAAAGGACATACTGACCCCAAATCCTGATGCGTGAGCAAATGGTTTCCATTGAAAACCTGTTGGCCACGCAAAGGGTTCTGTTTTGTACGTTTTTTTTAAACCTAGTGCTGGATTCCTACAGCAACTTTTGACTTACTGGATTTTTTTTCCCAGTGTTTTGTGTTTAGGTGTGACTTCTTCATTTTTCTTTGGAGGTTTCTGGTGGAGAATATCAAGATTTCTTCCTTTTTGCACAGACATGTGTGCATTACTGATAGTGTTGATCTTCATGCAAGGTCCCCGTATGTGTATGTTTACATGAACTACTTCATCACTGCGTTCAACAATCATCAGCTTTGTCAACATCAAACTATGCATTATCACCGAGGATTTGGTGGTGAGAAATTAGGACTAGATTCTGATGAAGGACCATCATTTTGTGCAAGACTATGATCACCTCTTCAACAGTTCTAGTTCACACAACTGGTTGTGAGAATAGGGCTGTAACATGGTTCCAGTTGTGGATTACAAAATGTTTGTGCGCAGACTGATACACTGACAAAGATGGTAAGTGATTTTTGTTTTTGCTGTTTCAGTTTGTTTGCATGCCATTGTGTGTAGATTTGTAACCTGCTGCTCAGATTTGATCGTCAGATCTTTAGGATTCATTGTTTTTTGCTCTACCTTTCTTCTCTGCACCCCACCTTTTCTGCATGGAACCCCCCCATCCGCCCTACCCCCCCCCCCCCCCCTCCTATTGCTCACTTTTTAAAGATCTTATTTTACTTATTTTTATATTTTGTTTCCATCTGTTTTTCTTCTTTTCATTTAATTTCTTGGCAAACTGGTCAGTTTCACAGCCAATTTCCATTTCAATCTTATGTTTGTCATTGTACCAGTACCTGTTTCGGTTTAAAGTTTGTTCATTCGAAACTATTAAAATCTAATTTTCTCAAAAGTCTTTAGCTGCATTTAATAATCATGCTATGACATCTTCCAACATGGTACAAGTGACTTGTATGCAATTTTCATTAAGTTTGGTTGATATTTAAACACTGTTGCTAGGGTCTGTTGACCAGAACCCTTCATTTCACTTTGAAAGGCAATTTCTCAAAATGGCCACCATCCAACACTTTGAATGCTTATATCTTCCTCTTGAATTGTCCCCTGTTCTTGAAATTAATATCACCAGAAAGCTCTTTTTCTGTAGTTTTTAATGATACTAAATACTCAAAAAGTCCAAAATAGACTTATTGTACCCTTTGTGGGAGTGGATCACATATATGTGGATTCCTGAGATTCCGAAAACTGAACATGGGAACCCGTGACTCTTTAAAAAAATTATGTGGGCATCTGACTCTTCAAGAACTCAATATTGTGTCCTGGAACTCTTAAGAAGACTATATTGTTGGACAATGTGACTTTTTAAGTTAACGTGGCACAGTGGGGTACATTCATTAGGACATAAAGCACTCAATACATCCCTCACACCACTAATCAAGAACTCGCGTTACTTGCAGGTAATTTTCTCCAACTCCTTGCATATGTTTGGTGGTGGTAACAAATCTTTCCCGTTCCCTCTCCAGCCATGTTTGTCAGCACAACTCTACCTTCAGCCTCTTGTTCTACAGCAGCAGGTGTAGCAGGAGGTGCATCACGGGTGCAGGAAAGGATGCAGCACCACGTAGATTAACAGACTGAAGTGTGTTGTCTGTTTTGCAGCTCTCTTTTCAAGCTTTCGATCTGCAACATGGGGGTGATTTACTGGTGTAGAACTGTAAGTTGAAATTTCAGCAGAATAGGCAATGGATAGATACAACCTAACCAGCAGTCAGATACAAATATTTCTAAAATGATTCTTATATCTCTCTGTATAGCAGAATAGAAGCTACCACATTTGAATTTCTCAAACCACCCAATGGACTGATTCATTCATCTCTCAATTCTCAGGCAAACATCCCACGAAACCTGCAAGCGTTTAAGTGATTACACATTACCTACCACATGGAAACATGTCCAGTTAGAACCCAAAGAACACAAGGCACATAGAATACACTAATCAGCACTCAATTGTTACAATGTTTTGCCCTTGCTCTGATATGCAGCTTATTTCCAGTGACTAAGTAGTGTAATGAGGCTAGTCACCATCTTGTCAGCCCTGTAGTACAGAAGCATACCTGGATGAAGCAAAAATAATGAGAAGTGATTACTATTTCAAGGTACTGCACCAGACTAAACAGTTCTGAAACCTAAACTGTTCTGATCATGTATTATATCATTAATCCACTGTGCAAGAATAAACCATATAGTCCTGATGTTATGGCACTTCGACATGACATTCTGTTTCTCAAATACCAGCACTCTATAAATGAGTCTAATACATTTATCATAAAAGAACAAAGACTGTGACTACAAATCTACAGGTGAATGTAGGTTATTATGTATATATTCTGTAAACAGTTTAAAAAAAAAAACCTCTGTAAAGGTAACACTTGTTTACTGTTGTACTGAAAATGGTAAAATGCACATTTACCTATATAAAAACTCACTTTGATCTAAACATTATTATTTCTGTTTGAAATATCAATTTTGAATAATGGTAGGCTGCAGTTTACCTATCTTTAAACTTCTGTTTGCAAACAAATTTCAGACACATTTTCACCTCATTTTTCAAATCACCCCATACAGACCGATGATCTGGATGTAACTGACATAAACCTATGAGTCTGTAAATACAAAGTTTCTACATGATAAGGTCAGTTGACATTTTTAATTATATTAAAATGTGAAAATGATTTTGAAGATTTTCAGATAAATCTGTACACACATTTTATATGCTAACAAGCTTCTCATAGCATCCTCTTCTCAATTAAATAAGATAATCTTTAAAATGGTGTAGAAATGTGTTTGTGTGTGAGTGCCATATGTTTGCCATTGTCTTTTAGTTTGTTTCATCTGAAAGAAGACCAACTGTTTACAGACTTTTGCACAGCTCTACCTTCAGCCTCTTGTTCTACAGCAGCAGGTATAGCAGGAGGTGCATCACGGAGTGCAGGAAAGGATGCAGCACCACGTAGATTAACAGACTGAAGTGTGCTGTCTGTTTTCACAGCTCTCCTTTCAAGCTTTCGATCTGCAACATGGGGTAGGATTTACTGGTAAAGAACTAATAGTTGAAATTTCAGCAGAAGAGGCAATGAACAGATATAATCTAACCAGCAGCAAGATACAAATATTTAAAAAATGATTAGTATATCTCTCTGTATCGTAGAATAGAAGCTACCAAACTTGAAATTCTCAAGCCATCCAATGAATGGATTCATTTTAACTCACCTTTAGCAGGCAAACATCCCACAAAACCTGCAAGCAATTCAGCGAATACATATCCAATTAGAACCCAAAGAACACAAGCATGTGGAATTACACTAATCAGCACTCCTTTGTTGCAGCGTTTGCCTTTGCTATAACATTTAGCATATTTCCAGCGATTAAGTGGTGTAATTAGGCTACAGTCATCATCTTGTCAGCCCTGTAGTACAGGAGCATACCTGGATGAAGTGAAAATAATGAGAAGTGTTCACCATTCAAGGTATTCCATCACACTAAACAGTTCTGAACCTAAACTGCTCTGATCATGTATCACATAATTAATCCATTGTGCAAAAATAAACCATAAATAAATAGTCCTGATGTTATGGTACTACCACATAACACTCTTTTTTCTCAAATACCAGCACTCTATGAATAATTCTGATGAATGAATCAGAAAAGAATATATATTGTCACTACAAACCTGCATGTCATTGTAAATCACTCTGTAAGAAGTAAAAAAAAAAAAAAAAGAAAAGAAACAAACTGTGTAAAAAAAGTAACACCTGGTTACTGTCGCACGATGGCAAAATGCACATTTACCCATAAAAACTCACTTTGATCTAAAATCATTTCTATTCAAAATATCAATATTAAATAATGGTAATCTGCAGTTTACCCATCTGTAAACTTCTGTTGGCAAATAAATATCAGACACACCTTCACCTCATTTTTCAAATCACCCCATTTGATCAAGATTTGGACATCCTCATCTCAATTGAGTAAGATAATCTGAAAAATGGAGATGAAATGTGTTTGTACAAATGCCATTTGTTTACCATTGTATTTTAGTCTGTTCCATCTGAAAGAAGACAGACTGTTTAATGTTTACAGACTGTTGAAAATAGAACACTGTTTTGTTATTTTTTCACTTCATCAGCAAAGGCAACAGATCATGCATTTTAAAGATTTTTGGTCAAAGGCATCCATCCTTTTTCATCCTTCTACTTTGCCAGTGTTGATGGAGTGCTTTGTAGTGTGTGACTTTAAGACTACACAACATGCGTACTTAGGGCTTAGTGTAATCCAGGTTACTGCAAATTAATTCATGAGAAATAATGAAGAGTTATTTGACTAGCATTGTATTACTGTCTCCTGCCCTTTTGTAAACTCAACTCCAAATCTGAACAAAAGTGGAGGTCAGGCTCACTAAGACCTGAACTAGCTAAGGAAGGACAGACAGACTTACAGACCTACAAAACCTAGTGCCCCAACTCAAATAAGCAGTCCAGAAACAGATGACCACTTCACACATATATTATTTAATTCAAACCACGACATCGGGGGTCCATAACATTGAATATTCGTCTCACTACCCACACGATCACTCTCTCTCAAACTTAAACATTCAACCCCTTGACACAATTCGCATACAGATTTCTATTCCCCCCCCCCCTCCCCCCCCGAACAAAACTAACATAAGGTGATGAAACTAATTAACGACTAAACCTGGTTCAGGTCAAATCCCAATGTGCCCAGCCTGGTGTGATGCATCGCTACCATCCAATGCAACCCACACGACCGATAACACCTTGGCTAGTGGCCCAACACCCTACCCTCCCCCAAGCTGTGCTGTTACACAGATATCCACTCACGCACACACACGCATGCGATGTGAGCGGAAAATGTTCGCCGGCTCACACTAGCACACATAGAGGGAATACTGATCCTGATGCGAACTACGCAAGATACATTGACATGGAACATGATCAGTCCGCACATGCAGAAGTTCAAACAAGAGTCGCCTCCAATAGGTCTATGACACGTACAGGCTCATGTAACAATGTCAGTGAACCCTGACAGTGGAGACGGGTAATTATGGCAGATATTATTATGTATGCTAGTCTAATCCTTTGTTGGCAGAGATCTCACACATCTTCTGAAAGCCAGAGGGCAAGCATGTGAACTTAACAAGCCAGACTTTCAGCTACTTAACTACAGACGAGGTTCTGTTTGTCCTAGAATCTGGGACCATATCTACCCTGGGCATGCCTGGTAGTGAAGAAACACCACCACAACTGAGCAGCAGGTCTCCATAAAAGTGGATCAGTCACCAGCAACAAAGAGAGACATCAACTATCCTCTCCAACATCAGTTAAGGTCTGATACTCCAAGTAGACTCCAACTCAGCTCATCCAGAACTTTCCCTCTCCTAATGATGAAATGGTGGGAATCAAAACTCATCCGGAACTGTCTGAAATTGATTTAAATATTTCACTCTTGTAGAAACAAGTACATTTGATGTGTAAAAGTGCACTTGTCAGTTCTTTGTTGTTCATTCAGTATTGAATGTTTGAACTTCTCTCTAATTCTCTCTCGGAGCTACAAGTACGTCTAAGAGCACAATCCTAAGGAAACTTGTCCCTGATCCATTCTTGAGTAGTATTAACACAGTAGTCCCAGAGAAAAACAAAAATTCCTTACAATGACTAGTACTGAAAAGTTGCTCCTTTCATAACTAGTAAGAGAGAGAGGGTGGAGGTAAAATTTCAACTTAACTATAATAGAGAAAACATTCTAAGACCTTCCCTAAAGGACACACTGATCCATCCCCATCTCTTTTCACATCGTGAAATAGTTCTCTGCCATACTCATCCCATCTTGATAGAATATCTTCCATGTCTGTTAAAGTTTCACCCTCTTTATTGTTTATGATTTGAATTTTTCCTTGAAAATTTGTTAATTTCATCTTTTTTATTTGCTGAAACATTTCTTTTGTTTACCTCTGAATATTTGCCTCTTTGACTTTTTAGCAGTCTTGTATCTATCATCTTTTTGAAAAAAAAATTTGTTCTTGTTTCTTTTTTCAGCCTTTTGTAATCTTTTATCTTGTTGTTCATATGTGCTTGGCTTTTGCTCTTTGTCTAGCTGGAAAACTTCATCAATAATTATGATGCATGACAATCGGAAGGACAGGCCTCAAAAGTTACTGCCCAGGGAGAGGTGTCAGGGAATGTAGAACACGGTTATGATGACGGCACATATGTGCCTGACTGTAGCAGTGGGAAACAGCACCGTCGACACTCCTTAAAAACAAAACTACCCAAACGGAAATAGAAAAAAAGACATCACCATAGGAACTTGGAATATAAGAACAATGGATAAATTAGGCAAATCAAATTCATACAAACCACCAAAAGTATCCACTCAAGCTTAAAAGTGAGCTATAAGCATGGAAGAAGATAGCTTGATATCATACACCAACAATTCAGGGTGACATTTAACAAGAAAGGGACAGTCTTTGTTAATGTAACACAACCATGTTTGAATAGCTTGGATGCAAGTAGCAAAAGTAAAAACGGTAAACTTGCCTAAGGCTGATTGCACCATAAGTAGTCCTCTAGTAAGGGGAACATTCTTCAGTTCAGTCAAGTTCTGGAAAAGAACAGTTATATGGAAAAGTATACCAATGATTTCATATTTCATCACCATAACACTGAACTGGAGTAGTACTCTCAAAACACAAGAAGGGATTATTGCCATCATAGCAGTAGTAGGAGTATTAATAGTAGTAGCAGCAGCAGCAGCAGCAGTAACACTTCTAAGAGCAGAAGCAGCAGTAGTAGTGACAGTGGTAGTAGTAGAAGTGGTAGGAGTAGTCGTACTTACAGTAATAGCATTGGTAGACCTTGTACTCCCAAATGAACAATGTGATAGCAGCAATTTTTTTGTAGGTCTGATAACTTAGTGAGTGATACCTACAAACCATGTGACATAATGAGCTTTGTGACCTTCCAAAATATAAGGTCAGACTAGCCATAGTGAGGTTGCAGAATGTCTTGTATGGGTAGAATACCAGTCCAATGAAAAAGTTCATGAGACATTTGAGCATGACACACGACAAGCATTGGCCAACTTTACTATCACATATCATTCAATTCTACTCTGTGCTAGATCATTTGTAAGAAATAAACAAGAAGTCCAAACACTGGATCAAGAACAGAAATAAAGGATGTATTAAGTCATGATCAACAGTTTTTTTTTTCTCCCTTTTTTTTCCTGTCATTATTTTCTTCAAACGTAATTAATCCCTGTTGGTAAAGATCAAGGTTTGGAACAGTTGTCTACTACTAGGCAGGAACCTCTAATTCTGGCTAACACCCAACAGTGGTAGTGGGGTTCAAAAACTAGTAATTCATCTTAGCTACTGGAAATGCTGCGTTTATGTGATCGCATTGTATGTTTGTTATGCAAAGAGATCAACCAAAAAGGTAGTAGACCCTAAGCCCTTATTGGTGAACCCTGGATCATTCGTAAGTTTACCGAAGAACTAATCCTAGATCTAGAAATCACACGCGTTTCCGAGATTTGGTTACAGTTGAATTAAGCAGCCTTCTTCTTCCTCCAGAAAAGCGACCGCAATCAACCAGTTGGTTATTCTGTCACTTTGGAGGTGGTCGGCGGATTAAAACAAAACAAAAAACAAAACAACAACAACAAAAAAAAACCCTATTTAGTGAGTCTGGAGGCCCTTGACACAGAAGTGTCAAAGGTTGTGGCCTCCACGACGCTCTGGGGCAAACGGTTCCAGTCACGGATTGTTCTCGGTAAAAGTCTGTTGTGGGCTTTGACTACAACCTCTGTCATTCTACATGGAATGAAGATTTGAAAAGATGTAAAGAAAGACCAGCTAAAAAGATGCAAAATTATCAATAAATATTGCGTATTTGTTATTAAAAACATACCCTTTCCTTGGATTGAAGATGCTTCGCCATCTTGACCTGCAGTGCAGACCGGAAACGTCACCACGCATGCGTGAGAAAGACGCGCGCGGGGGAGTGTGAAATATGGACGACGGGGTCCGAACGGGAGAGACGGTGTTTGAGCGTGAGGATTTGGACTATGCTGGCAAAACTGAGGTGAAGTGAGATATTGAATGCAGCACCACAACATTGCATTTCTTAACACCATTCAACATGTAAAAAAATTGAGGCGACAAAATTTCGCCCCGTTTTTCAAATCGCCCCATTTTATTGAGACGTGGAATACCTGATCGCCTCACTGTTTGCCTTTTACACACACACACACACACACACACACACACACACACACACACACACACAGAAAGCGTGCACAGATGTAAACACACACACACACACACACACACACACACACACACACACACACACACACACACACACACGCACGTATGCACATGAAACATAACACGAGCAAAAGAATTTTTAAGAAAAAGAGAGGGGGGGGGGGGGGGGGGGGGGCTGAAGATGGGGATACAGATAGAGTGCGAAGCGTTGAGGTGAAATGAGGAGCTAAGGGAGTGGTGGAGAGTTAACACAGGACCGGGAGAGGAGGGGAAGGGGAGGGGGTGGGATACAAGAAAAAGAGTGTGGGGTGTGTGTGTGTGGGGGGGGGGGGGGGGGGGGGGGGCGCGTGGAGATGCGGGGTAATGGGAAGATAGATGGAAACAAAGCTGTGTCTTGTACTGGATGTACGGATGTACATCATATAACCCGTACATGATCACGTACCAAATGAGAGTGGGAATGGACAAGAGGGGCAGGGACTAGTGAACACAGAAGGAGGGGATGGGGGACAAGGAAGGCTGGACAAAGCAGGGGGGGGGGGGGGGAGGAGGGAGTGAGGATATAACGAACTATAGGCACTAATTTTAGGAGAGATAGTGAGGAAAAGGGTTCTGAAATGAATACAACACACACACACACACACACGCACGCACGCACGCACGCACGCACGCAAGGACACACGCACAAACGCACGCACATGTGTACGCACGAACTCACGTACGCACGCACGCACGCACACGCGGACACGCTCGTGCACGTGAACACATAAGCCCTTATGCATATACACAATGCATACATGAACACAGGCACGCACACACAGACACAATCACAAACAAACACACATACGCACACATCCACACACATATATACACTGGTACATTCATATACACACATATTATATTATACACATATTATATGCACGTATACATGCAGGAGTATGCTCACACACACACACACACACACACACACACACACACACACACACACACACACACACATACACACACACACATGGGATCACAGTAACCCACCCATGCAAACATACAAGCACACGCACGTGTACACTCACGATAAACACATACATTAATAATAATGGCATAGACAAACGTACGTTGGTACCTGAAGTCTGACCAGCGTGTTGGGCTTATGCGCTGGTTAGAAATCTGCTAAATTGTTGACATGAGACCTTCTTCTTAAATTTTCCCATCTGAGTCATTAATTCATTTATTCATCAGCTTTAAATCGTGCGAACTATTGTCTCGAGACTTAGTAGATTAGGTGTAGCGTAAATAAGCTAGTCCACACACAGGTGCTTAAAACAGGTGACCTGTGCCCCCTCCCCCTTCTTTTAAAGGAGTGTAAGATGGTAGCCTGCATTAAAAACGAAACAAAAATACGGGCTTAATGCACATTTAGCTTGTCAACACTGGCTTGTTTCGCTTCAGGTTTCTTTTTGTAGGAAGGTGTGGGAATAGGGAGAATTGAAAATGGAGGTGAGTGAGGATGGTTGTTTCTGAGGCAAGCGCCTGCTTTCCATACTAGTGACATCAAAATAACGGGAGCATAGTCAGGACAGTATCTATCATCAGTACTTGGCGACAATCAATCAGCTGGGGGGGGGGGGGGGGGGGGGGGGGGGGGGGGGGGGGGAGATGGAGAGCAGAAGGCTTACATATAGTTTTTCTGTAATTATGAGTTGCACTTAACAAAATGTCAGAGGTAGTGCTTTCTAATTGAGCGGAAAAATCATAAACCTTCAAACGACCTGTCACAGAATCAGCCACTTCTGTTTTTTTATTCAACAGTGGCTGGATTGTCTACGGGCTTCTGCTGCACGTGTGTATGCTTACGTCTGTTAGTATACACGTGTCAATAATTAAGTTTGTCGGCATTTTTTTTCCTGGATCCACCGGTGGATAGGAAAAAAATCATCACAGTAGATATTGATAATATCTATTCCGTCTTCCTTCTTCTGACGGCGCTGGAATTCAAAGCCACAGCTCAACGTCAAGAGTCGATCATGGCATAAGATGTAAAGTATGCAAATGACAATGTTTGAATCTTGTTTTTTGAAAATAGCATAGTAAAGTATTGTCATGACAACATGAACCTCTTTTACAAGATACGGTTATGTATCAAAGATCAAGGACTTAACATGACATTGCAAAAACCTTGTAAAGATAACGGTCGCTGGAACTCAAATCGAAGTCACATTTTGTTTCCTATTTATTACTTTTCATTGTATTTATCATTACACACTTTTGCTAACATATTTCAACTTTTTGTTTCCTTTAGACTGACGTTTTTCACAGTTTGTCTGCATTCGACCACAGTTTGGTAAGCTATAAGTAAGGAAATGTCTATTAAACTGCGTATTTTTTGTAATTAGTAAACGATTGGACTTGAAGTTATTGCAGTTCTAGGAAATGGGTACTTTTGAAAACTGACATATCACAACATTTTACAAAAGTCATAACAACCACAATAAAAAAAAGGAGAAAATGCTTAAAATGAAGATGGTACTGTTATCAAATGCACATAGGAGAAAAGTTGATCACGGACATCACTGGTAAAAAAATCCCATTGCTTAATAACCTAGTTAGTGATTATTTTGATTTTGTATCAATAAACGGCATTTACAAAGGTAAGGCACTATATAATTTGATACAAAAGTAATAACATATTCGCTGCATTAGACGAATATATGTTTTACATTGTAGGTTCTGGTTAGAGAGAGAGAGAGAGAGAGAGAGAGAGAGAGAGAGAGAGAGAGAGAGAGAGTAATATTTGTAGCAGAAGTATTTTATGGATCACTAGCATAGACGCCTGTCGTTGTCAATACATAAATTATGTATATCAAGGGTTACCAACCAGAGCAGTGTGCCTCTAAATTAATTAGAAATGCAAAAAACAACATTCTGGCGGGAAACCCTCCGTATATGCTCACACATTTTTCTTTAATTTCCAAAGATTTTCACATTGCAACACACAAAAATATTATTTGTTTCCAGTAATATGTTAGTTAATCTTTTCTTATGTAAATCAAACACTTCTGTGTGTCAACATACTCTACTCTCGGCTGCTTAGGTCGAAGATCTTGTTATGGTGAACATAACTAGTTCGGCAGCACAACGAGGAGAACAGACTTCTCCACAAACAGGAGTTCATGTCCCCATAATAAAG
>JADBJO010021187.1:0-30012 GCA_016801955.1 Conus betulinus
ACGTCGTGCGTCCGTCGGTCGGGGTAGAGGGATGGGAGATTCCCGCGTCCCCCCCGCGGGGAGGCAGTCGTCTCCATCTACCGCGGCCGTCCGTTCTCCCAACTCGTTCCCAGACTTGAGAGAACGGTTCACTCGAGGGTTGGGAACCAACTTGTTGGGTCCATTTCCTCCGATGTGGAGCGAACCCATGTGAGTGTTGGCTCAGACCCATTGTGAATACACATTCAAGAGTTTTTTGAGCTCGACCCAATCGAGTCCTTCACCATATTGGGCGATGGCGCCCAAGCCTGAACCGGAGCACACACGATTGTAAACGGGAGAGACACGACGGTCGATCGAGGAGGGTATTCTGGTCGATCGACCGTGTGCGCACACATAGAAATATAAAGGTAATACTAAACAACGCACACAATAGAAATATACAGGTAAACAAGTCCGTACAGTGACACACAAACGCAGCAGAGAGATGAGCGAAACCGTGCGTCGTGAGAAGCCGACAGTGGGCGTGAACAAAAGTGCCCTGAGTAACGCCACGTGTAAACACAATGACGACGTGGTTGATCGCGATCGTTAAGCACACGAAGGCGAGCGAGTCAAAGAAATTGTGGCAAATGAATGGGAGAGGTGTAAACCAAATGTAGGAAGCAAATCTGGACGGGCAAACCACGTATAAAGGCGTGGGCTAGAAAGCTGGTGCGACAAGGTGAAGGGAGACTTTGGGCATGGCGCAAAACAAGATGGCGACAAGACCGGCTCACGATCGTCACACAGGAGGTTGTGGGATCGGTGGAATAAGTGACGGCGGAGAGGGGTGCAATCTTTACACAAAGGCAAAGTATAGGCGAGACAGAGCACAAGACTTATCTTGCTTGGGCGACAGGCCGAAGTAGAATGACGTACAGTACACGAACTTCGGCATTTCCGTAGGCGGAAGTAGGGTGGGCGTCACGTGACTATCTTATGACTGCATTTGCCACAAAACTTCGGCCTGACAGAGCTGACTGACAGCCGTTTAATGCTATGGTCTGACATGGTATAGTATACGACGCCAAAAAAAAAAAAAACAAAAACTGATTGGCCATACACAGGACATCTTACCAGGTGGTGCAATAATGATAGTGGTCATATATACGGGAATCTGTGTATTTAAAAAAAAAAAAAAATGCACAAACACGACAAACACATGTACATACATCTAAGCATACCTATATACCTGTAGAGGGGAGAGGGGAGACACAAGCCCCTTAGTATACTTGTACACAGAGGGTGGGGTGGGGGAACATAATGTGGACAAAGCAAAGGAAGTGGCAGTGGGGGAGGAGAGGGGGGGGGGAGAAGGGAGGGGGGCCACTGTAAGTTAATGTGGTGTGAGTGGGTGTGTGATTTTGTGGAATATAGAGTGGGTTGCTGTTGAGTGGTGGACAGGTGTAATCATGTAGTTGTTGCAAGGATGCTGGCCGATATGGGGTGAAGGGAAAGAGGCGGGGGTGTTTTTGAGGGCCAGTAGGGCCAAACAAAGTTGCAATAGAAGCACTAGAACTCGTTGAATGGACCAGCAACCAAGTGCTTTTTCTGAGCAAAAACTTGATGGTACTAGTACTACTTGAGGCTTGCCCACTGTCATGATCTTTTCCAAAAAATTATTTAAGGACACTGCTGCAGTAGCACTTGCCTTCTCCAAATCTGAATGTTTTCTTCAGTTTTTGGTGAGTTTGAAAGGGCTTTTTCACCCATTTTCCAAGCTGAAACCCCTTCTTACAAAAAAGCAACAACAGAACCGATATTTGTCCAAGTTATCTCGGTGCAGCCAGAGTTTATATTCAGATTTATCCAGCTATAGATCTTGGAATAAGCACTTCCCCATGTCTCTGAGTGAAACTGGCGAAAATCTTATAAAGAAACTCTCAATGAAATGTCAAATTTCGTTGAAAAAAGGAACCCGTGGTCCTGCTTCGTACAACACATGGAAAGTCCAAGATGGCAGACAGCACAATTATTTTGTCGTAGAGTTACTTCCCTTGAACGACTTTACACCATGATCGATTGGTACTGATTCAGCATTTACCCATTATGAAAATCGGGTTTTTGTTTTCTTTTCTGATCATTCTTCTTTGATTTCTTTGTTGTTGTGTTTCACAAAGTTTTGGGGTTTTTTTAGATTTTTTTTTTTTTGAGAGGCTGTTCTGGTTTTAGGGCATTTTAGGGCCTCCAGCCTCGTCATTTGGATTTTTAAGGCCTTGGCTCAAAGTCTCTTGAGGCTAGATATTGCCAGGACTGTGCGTTCAGTTGACTGGCCCAAAGTCTCTTGAGGGTAGATACGCCAGGACTATGTGCAAACTACATGTCAGATACCTGCTAAGTCAAGGGGGAGCCAATGCCCACAGAGCAGGTCAGACAGGAAGGGATCACAGCCAATGCCAGTGCCCACCCCTCTGTGCCCAATCCATCTGCAGGGTTTTAGCACTAGCTACTCCACAGTCTCTTCTAGATGCTGGATTTCCTTCCTGATATCTGTAGGTCCTCAATTTTTTACCATGAGCAAAATCCTCAACCACCCCAGCAAAAGCACCGCCTGGCTAACATGTCTCCATTCATTGTTCTATTGTGGAGAGTGTCTTTGTTGGCAGCTATCATTTTGCTTCATGCACCACTTGGCCAACATTCTCCATTCATTGTCCTACATGTGGACCATCTTTGGCAGCCATCATTTTCTCTATGCATGAAGGATGGAAGCGTTTCTGCTCAGACAGGTTTCGGCCGACATGAGACTGGTGTGATGGAGACGGAGGGGAGGGCTTGCTGACTGGCATGCCAATCACTCTGTCTTCGGCTTGGGATATCTTTTCCAGAGGGGAGGCTTAAACTCCTGGCTCTGACGAGAAACTTAAGCATAAGTGAAAAGAGCAGATCCTTTTCCACTATGGGGTCCTGGCAGATGCACTAGACTGAATCAGTTCCTGAATTGCCATGCAAAGATTTGGAGTATGGCTGCCTAAAATGCTGGGTGGGGATAAAAAAAAAAACGGTCCTCATACACACAAAACTCCACTCCCTTTCTTGGTTGATGGAATTGCATCCTGCAGGTCCATACATGAAGTGACTGCCAGCGAAGTATCAGCTGCCTATGCAGGAAAGAAGAAGCAAGAAGAAGCAAGCCAAGGATGAACAACCTCTGAGACGGATTTCTTCTGTCGTTTTCTACCTTTTCGATTTTTTTTTTTTTTTTTTTTTTTTTTTTTTTTTTTTTTTTTTTTTTTTTTTTCTTTTTTTTTTTTTTTTTTTTTTTTTTTTTTTTTTTTTTTTTTTTTTGTTTTTTTTTTTTTTTTTTTTTTTTTTTTTTTTTTTTTTTTTGTTTTTTTTTCTTTTTTTTTTCTTTTTTTTTTTTTTTATTTATTTCTTTTTTTTTTTTTTTTTTTTTTTTTTTTTTTTTTAGGTAAAAATCCCCATGAGGATCAGGTACTGCCTCAAGAATAGAGAGCGGGTATTCTTTTAAAGAATTAGTCGAACAACAGCTTCTTCATATAATTGATGTTGTCAAGGAATCCACACAAGCAACTGAATCCGTTGCCAACAATCCATTCACAGCAAGGCCATATACCTGCGACGACATAGCTCCCCCATCGTTTAACAAACAGTATTAGCACACTGCCCCGAGGGGAAAAAAGGAGTGGGAAAAAAGGGAAAACAGGGGGGGAAAGAGGAAAGGGGAGAAGAAAAGGGGGAGGGGAAAAGGCGGGAAAAGAGCGAAAAAGGGGGAGGGGGGGGAAACGAGGGAAAAGAGAGGGGAACAACAGGCGAGGGGGACAAAGAGGAGGGACGGGGAGGGGGCACGGGGGCGCCCGCGAAAAGGGCTTAAAGGGGGGGAGGGGAAGTGAGAAAGATGGAGGTGAGGAAAATATAAGGGACGAGAAGGGAAGAAGAAAAGGGAAGGAGGCGGTGATGGAGGGGCTGGAAAGAAAGGAGGAATAAGGGGGGAGAGGATCTGCGAGGGAATTCGGGGAAGTCGGGAACAGGAGGATAAATAGGGGGGAGGGGGGGGAGACTGAAGAAGAAAAAGATTAAAGAGAAAAAAAGAAGATGAGGGCAACTAATGCGAGGGGGAAGAAAGGGGGGGGAAGGGGGAGAGACACAAGGGGGACCGGGGGGTGAGGAAAAAAGGAAGAAGGGACGGAAAAGAAAGTAGAAGAAAGGAGAGGGGGTCCAGGACGAAGTGGGGGGGGGGTTAAGATGGCAGGGAGACAAGGGACGGAGGGAAGGGAAAAGGGGGGGAGAAGAAAGTGAGAACTGATGGAGGGGATAAAAAAAAGGGGGGAAAATGGAGGGTGGGGGGTTAAGCGGAAAAGATTAACTTGAGTGGGACAAAGAGGGGGGGGAAGGAGGGAGACAGAGAAAAAGGGTTGCGAGGGGAGCGGGGCAAGGAGACGTGGTAGGGGATATGGAGAGAGAAATGAAACGGAAGGGGTAAGGAACTGGGGGAACATAAAGGATCAAAGGCAAAGCTGGGGAGGGTGACTGGACCAAGGATGGGGGGAGAGGAGGAGAGGAGGGGAGGAGGAGAAGGGGGGGGGCGGGTGCAGGGAGAACGAAGAGGGAAAGAAAAAGAGAGGGGAAAGGGGAGGCGGGGAAAAAAAAGGGGGGTGAAGGAGGGAAGGAAAGGGGGGGAGAGAGGGAAGAGGAGGACGAGGAAAGATGAGATAGAGGGGGGAGGGATAGGGGGAAATAGGAGAAAGCTGAAAAAAGGGGGGGGTGGGGGAAAAAGGAGGGAAAAGGAGGAGGGAGACGAGTAAAAAAGTGAAAGGACACGAATATATCACACGGAAATTAGTGGGAGAGGGAAGAGGGGGGGGGGAAGAAAAAAGAAGGAGAAGTAGTGAAAAGAAAAAAGGGAGAAAGAAGAAAACCCCACCCAAGAGTGGTGGGGAGGGAAAGAAAGGAAGGGGGAGGAAAAAAATGAAGGGAAAGAAACGGAAAACGCGGCGTCATCCGTCAATGTTGACTGACCCAATCAAACAGACGATCTCATACAATTCTTGGGAGAGTTCTCGATAAAAGCCCTGAAAGCACACATCATAAAGTCATCACTTTAATTTTTAAAAACAAAACATGATACACTATTACCTGATCTTGAATCACAGCTATCATTCGTAACAATTGTTCACAAACTTTGATGACAGTCGTAATGTGATATCTTCATACTACAGCATAACGATTTATTGATTGTAGCTTTCATATACCTGAACAGAAAAACGATTATAAGAGTCACTGAAATCTCAGATACTTGTTTTCAGATACAGAAGACAGCCCGAAAAGGCTGACACAGTGATTGACATATTTCTGCACACCTTAAAGCCCCTTCGACTCGCAAAATCAAAAGCTCATCAAAAATTAAGCTTAAAAAAATTACGATACAGAATATATGGCGAGTTTTTATTATACTCCATGCTTTTTCGGCCTAGTATACTTACCATGTTCCGACATAGCATTAAACAGCGTTAGTCAGTTAGTAAGCTGCAGGCCGAGAAAATTTTTTGTGGCCCCAAAATGCCCAGTCATAAGCCAATATGTGCACGCACACCCTATCTTCCGCCCAATGGAAAAAGAAGAAGAAAACCGGGAGTTGTCGTCCGCTTCCTGTACCTCATTCATCGACGGCGGCATTGGCGCATGGGTAACCCTGAGGAGATACACCTTGGCCAACTAGAAAGGGGCAGGTTAGGGCGCGCATGAGAGAGTCTGACATGCCGTAAGCTATTACTAGCCAAACAGGGAGTATGATAAAAAAAAACTCCCCATTTCGGCGGTACCGTCATCTACTATACCTAATGTCAAACCATAGCAGAGTATTAAATTTTTGTTTAAAGGGGACTCGCAGCGAGGAGCCCCGACCTCGCGCCCTAGTCGGAGTCTTGACAGGGGTAGAACGAATAAGGCTGCATTGGCCGCGCACACACAAAGGACCGATCCCTATAGTAGAACCGTCAGCCACTCCAACTGTCATGTCCTGAAACCCTTAAGACAACAAATTTATAAAGGGGTTTATACTGAATGCCCAGTAGGCATGCCTCCAGATGGGCGCACAAGGGACAGAGTGCCCATGCTGGAACAATTAACACCTTCTTTCCTCAACCCATGTTCGGTGGCCAGCCGCTCTCACCTCCATGGCCCGTCCAGCGGAGATCGATGGGGACAGGAGTCGATCTCAACTGAACGCTCTGCACTGCCGGCAGAATCACCAGCACGAATCAAGTGAAAGCCACCTAAGTGCACGCAGCTGTGCAGCCCGGGGCGACCAGAGTCTTTACTTAATTACTGGGGATGGTAGACGAAGTTAGAAGAGAAACAATAGACATCCGCGGAGCAGCGCTTGGGGCGGCAAAGCGTTCCCTGTTAGACATCTAGGGAACACCTGGAAAGGGCACAGGCTCCTCAATGTCCTCCCTTTCTTAGGGTATCCGCCCAGTGACGGCGGCATTGACGACGGGCAGGAACGAGGCTGTGCCCGGTTCCTGATTCTTTAGCTAAGAAAATCAGGAAGGAAACCGCTAGAGAGAGACAGAGCGTCCCTGGAACCGAGAGGCGCCAGAGCCGTCTGGCGGATAGGCGATGTTTCTGGGGGCTCCGCTCGAGGGGCCATGGGATCTCACTTCGTCCTTACTGGGACGAGGCCAAGCCCAAAGGAGAAGGAGGAAAAGGTGGTCAAGAAGGACCGGAGGGGAGGAGAAAGGGTCAAAGGTCGAGGCGAAGGTGACGCGAATGACGTGATCTCGGACAGCAGATGGCCGATTTGCGAAGACGGGATTTCCGGAATGGATAAGAGGAAGAGAAAGGGACCCACCCTAAAGGGGACAGGAATGCGCTTCGGAGCCTTGCGGATCGTGAGCACTTCCCGTGTAGGGCCACCCTCCTCGATACTTGCGACTGCAGAAGCGGAATGTCCTCATCTCAAAAGAGAAGTCCGCCAATGTTCCACAATTGGCTGGTGCAGATCGCCGACCATGTAGGCCATTGGATAGCATGAAGCCGAGCCGAGAGCTGTGGAGGGGGAAGATAGATGGCGTATGGAAATTAGCCTATAAGGATATTGGTCACGCGGCTAGATGTGACCGTCGGACAACATAGGCGGCAGCGGAAAAGAGTTATCCGTCGCACCAGGCCACCCATCGAAAATCCCATCCGGAGTAGGTTGTAGAGGGACTTGGTGCTGGCCCTGACATGATGGCAGAGGGAGTTAAGTACCAACATTTCAAGTCCCACCGAAGAGGCCCAGTGGCCCCCGATTGAGTTTAGTCTAGGCTGGACTGGGATCTGTTCCAAGAGCGGAGGTAGCATTTTTTGGGCAGATGTTCGTAACTGGGCTGGACACAGGAGCCCAAGCGATGTAAGTGAACGGCATCTGGGGGTACGCAAAGACATTGGAAGGGTTGACACTGAAGAAGGGTTTGCACCCCTCAGCAATGTCCCCGAGACACCGATGAGATCCAGCCTGGCCCGGGGGCGGGGAACATCGTGGTAAGCGGACTTGAAGGTCCGGAAAACAGGGCTGGGTTATGGAGGACGATTGAGCCTGGGTCTGTGCTTGCAGGATAATAGCGCATCCCCGCTTATGCGTGACACCAGCGCTCCCCCCCCCACGATTCGTTGTCCGTGAGGAGGAGAACCAGGTCTGAAAGAGCCACCCTGTGTTGGAAGCGGCAGGAGGGGACGCCTGACCGCACTTCCCATTCTAGGACACTGATGTGGGGACATGCAGTCTGTGCGTCCCACACACCACACTCCTGAGGCCTGACTGTACCTCAAGTGAACCCCCCTCTCCCCACTCCCCCCCCCAGAACGGAGGAACACACAGCTGGAGGACACGAGAGAGGTCTGTTGTGTAGGAAGTAAAAGTTTCAGAGAGGGCTGGCTGTCATCAATTGCTGAATTGGGAGGGAGATGGGGAACCCCAGTGGGACAGTATGGATGTGCTGAGCTATTCCTCCGTTAGCCCAAAAGAAACAGTGGGCGCCGAGGGGAGATGCTCCCTATGGAGTTGGGCGTTGGTGGGGACCGCCAACCTAGAGGGGAATGAGGGACGACCCCCCCCCCGGGACTCCATCATCCTCAGGAGGTGCCCCCCAGGTGGTCATGGCCGAGGTGCGCGGATGCCCCAGGGAGGGCGAGAGATGAGGTCCACCATGCGAGCAGGACTCTCCGGGGCGGGGGGGGGCCCCTCCCCTCTCGGGGTCGGGGATCTGCAAGACATGGTGGTCGGACCGTGTTTTTTTGGGCGTTTTTTTTCTTTTTTTTTGATGCGCTGATGAAACTCATACCTAGAAAGGAGAACCTCTGACTCGGGAATGAGTTCGCACTTTTTGGGGGTTGCGTGACAAAAACCCCCCCCACCGGCTGGCAGAACAGAGGGTCTAATGGCGGTGGTTTCGTTGTGGGCCACCCTTGGAACTGTAAAACTGCCCACTCTCCAGGCGGCTGAGGCCCCACACATCTCCACTGCCCGTGGGCCCCATATCCTGCCCGCCGAAGAGAGACTGCACCGCCAAGGGCGGGGCCCCTTAGGGTACCCCACCCCCGGGTTCGAAGCCGGCGTAGGAGAGGGGCGGCCCCCCCCCCTACCCCGTGCTGATGGAGTGCACCGCCCCCCCCCCCGAGCCCGGCTTTAGGCTTTAAATGAAAGGGTTCTCCCTGATCCAAGTCCCCTTTTGGCGCTTCCCCCAGATAATCTCATGCGGAAAGTAGCCTGCTGGCCAAACACAAAATTTGCTGCGCCTGAGGGCTTTTGGTTTCAGCCCCTAGAGAGGATATTGGGTGGCGCCTCAGCGGGCCGTGATGATCTGGGGTTCGCTAACTCCCGCCAGGCATCACCGCATAGGGTTTGGGCCTGGATGAAGGCGGGGGGAGGAAAGCAAAGGGGCCCCCTAGTCAGGGCAGCGGCACATGGCGGATTGTCCTGAACACAAAAGACGCTGCATACCTGACACTTGCCTTTTTGAGACTGAATGCTATATGACCTCAGTCAAAATAGTCGCCACAACGCAGCGGCATTGGTCCTGGCCCGAGATGCACCACAAGGATGCTTTAAGCCGCTGAGGGAGAGATTGCGACCGTGCCAGCATGTCATCTCAACGCGAACAACAGGCCAAGCAGTTAAAGTGGGCTACATGCACCTGGCTGCGCTGTTGCATCCGCCCGCTGCCCAGCTCTGAAAGGGTGATGCGAGATCCTGTTGACCAGGTATCACAGAATTGGGTCGCTAAACACTGAGCAGAGTCCGTCTCCTGGCTGCCGTCTCGGAGCCTGAGACCGAGACACCGAAGACACTGGCTGATGCGCAATCCTCCTACAGCCAGAGAGTACCTCCGCCCGCAGAGCAAGGAGCATGCCTAGAAGGCATGAACGGCAGTGTTGTGTAGGCATCTAGGATGACCATCCTGGCCACCCCGCGTCCACTCCTTTTAGGTTCTTCATGGAGATGATGCGTGCCGGGTGTGGGTGTGTGGGGGCACGACTTGGGAATAAGCCAACACCTGTCTGCCTAGGGGAAATGCACCAAAGAGGCGACGCGGCTGCTAGGCCTACTTGCGGGTCCGACGATCGAGGGTGCTACCGGCGCGGGGCAGCGGGTGCAGAATTAGGGTCGAGATGGACAACCGTGTCCTGGCGGAGGGACGGCTTGCGCGAACCCTGGCGACGCCGAGTTGACCAGAGGTCCTGTCCCAGATGGAGGTGAGTAACTGAGGTGCGATAATTTGGCGTTAGATAGACTTCCAACAAGGAAAGGACATTATGGAGAAGGGTGGGGCTTTCCTCCACGACAAGGTCTGGGCCCGCCACCATTCCAGGGTGGCCACGTCACATGATGAGAGGGTTCTTCCTCCTCATCCCTATCCCAGCCTCTGGGTGTGGTCGTGGTTCCTGGAGAGGTTGCAAAGAACCTGTTGTCAGGAACTGCAGCAACTGCAGTGAGTGGCGTGAGGGTCCCCGCCCTAGCTGGATAATTGGGGGAATGTTGACGGTCAGGTCCCTTGTGGCTCTATGATCGGCCGCGGTAAACTAGGGTGGGGGAGGCCCGTCCTGCCAATCGCCCAGACAGCGAGACGAGATGGGGAGACCCAGTGTCGCACCCAGGTGGATGATGCTGGGTGCCACATGGAGAACCGTGGAGCTGCGCAGAGCTGTTAGTGTTGGGTGTGGGCGTGTGTTAAGCCACTGGTCTCTCTCAGGGGGCATACAGCCACCATCCCTCACAGGGAGGTATGGAGGCGGGTTGTCAGTGGCCCTGGGGTTTGAGGCAGCTGTCCACGGGCAGGACTCGGGTAACCTGGAACACCAGTGGGGGGATGAACGAGAGGTACCGTGGCCTGGCGTCGTACCCGCCCAGGAGCGTTAACTGCCATCGTACACGTACTTGGGCTTGGGCCCTGAGGGAGGGCTTCGAGTAAGTGGTGTGGTGGTGCGGAGCGAGGACACGGTAGAGCCTGAGCCCCCTACCCGCTCTATGTGCAGATTTGGGAACTGGCTGCATGGCACCGTGATCCCACCCCTGAGTGGAATAGGCCAGGTTACCCTATGGTCCCGCATGGTTGATCCTCCCCCCACGGAGGAATGGGACCACCGCTGACATTTGCCTAAGTGGGTAAGCGGAATAGGTCCACTCCCCAACGTCCTGTACCCCAAAGGGAATCTGCGACGGTCCTCGATCTGGGGGGTTGGTCGACTGCCCACTTGAGTATGGACACGAACCTCGGGTCATACCATGGTGTGACCATATGCCCAGAAAGAATTATAGACACACCCGCGCTGTTGCCACGGAGTGACCATAAGACTGCTTCCGGAGTCTGCGACGACTCATCAATGCACACCGGTGTGTGGGCTGCACAGGGGCTGCCACAGTGGGGGAGAGGTTGTCATGAGTCCGCGTCAAGTTGTCAAGTTCGGGGGGGGGGGGGGGGGGGGGGCACGGGGGTGGGGGCTAGTGACACGCAGGATCATAAGGCGGAGTGATGGGTGGTGATTTCCAGCCCCGATCCGTCACCTGTGCTGGTCCGCAATCTTGGCAGGTTTTCCCCAGGGGCCCGAGGGGTCGACGTGACGTAACACTGATAGAAAGAGAAGTCTCACTGTGATAGGTAGGGGAGAACACAAAGCAAGCTGGGCCGATGACAAAGGGGAGCGAAGGGGAGAGCGAGGGAGAATTGGGAAGAGAAATTTGACTTGACTTTGTCTTTAGGAGGTAGCCCACCCTTAGCCCTTAGACCCTTTCTGGGCAGGTCGACAGAAAGGATTGACTGTACTAATGGCGGCCGCTTGCCTTGTAGCCTTCAGAAGCAGCGTAATCGGTGTCCGTCAGTAGCGGTATACGAGGAACGGACCCATGTCAAATGCGTCCCCTCTGCCGGCGAAAATAGTACTTCTCCTTCTACCCTGGGCCGTATGTTCTTCCATAGCAAGAACGGATTGCTCTGAATTGGCGGAATCGACATGCCGGGTTCTCTCCAGGAATGTGAGCGACAACTCTGGGAGTTGAAGTCACTCGACCCGGTCAGTGTCCTTACACCATGTTGGACAATGGTGGCACAGCAGCAAACCCGGACACACAGACCACAAAAGAGGAGACAAGTCAGTCGATCGAGACAATGTTAATTAAACTCGATCGGCTAAACCTGTCGGAACCCGTGGTAACGTATGATATAAATAGCAATGGAAATAGTAGAAGCGAGAACAAAGTCGCTCATGTGTAGGTGCAAGGAATCGAGAAATCGACTGACTGAAAACCTCGATCTACCCGTACACAGTACCTGATACTGAGCCAATGCCTGAGTAATGCTAGATCTAAATCTCGATCAGCGTGTAGTAGATGATAAACTTCGTACACTGATCTCGATCGAGTGTACTAGGGCTTCAAACCACAAAGAGGGGACAAGACGTCGGATACGTACGCCCGACGCTCGATCGATGAGAAGTAATTAAACTCGATCGGCCACCATGTGGAATGGTAGATATAAACACAAGGGGATAGATGAAGCGAGAACAAAAATCGCTGAAACTGTGTGTTGTGCATAAAGAATCGCATCGGAAATCTCGTATCCCATCCCGCTTGTACGAAACTCGACCCACCCAGTACCACAGCACTCGGTCTTGAGGGAAACGGGTACCGATAATGCGAGAGGGAACGAGAAAAAGGAGTGAGAAAAAGCTGCAAGAATGGCAATCTCGATCAGCAGAGTGTAGAAGACACAAGACAAAGAAGTCCATCGAGAAGTTAATTAAACCTCGCATCGGTCTTGTGGAAAGGTACATATAAAACACACAAGGGGATTGATGAAACAGACAGAGAAGAAAAGAAGAGAGGAAAGAAACAAAAAAATCGCTGTGTGAACATGCCGCGAGGGAATCGAGCCCTCACGAAATTCGTTATGAAAACTCTATCAACAGGGGTTCATAGCCTAAGAGAGCATCCCAAAATTCCCAAATTTTTCCCAAACTTTCAAAACCACTTTCTGGATTTTTCAAAGACCTTTGAACGGCCCCGTTTTTACTTAAAAAAACTGAAATTAAATAAGTTAAGTAGTAGGTAGTCTTGCAGCCAAAAATATTCCTTCTGTATATAATGTTACTTTTGTCTCTTTCCAATAGACATTTTCAAAAGAAACAATACAAAACAAAAATTACTGTTCTACCTTATTTAGTTCCAGAGATATTGTTATTTAAAGTTTGACACTTCCAAAACGTTAGTCAAAATGGCGATTTGGAGCAACTTTGAAGACCTGGAGCAGCCCAAACAATGCAAACACACACAGCTCATTTTTTACGAACTTGCAGACCTCAACATGTACTTACAGAAAAACAAATACACATACCAACAAGGAGACACAGTTTTTCTTCAGCGACAAGTCAAAAATGACTATTTTCACGTTTAAAAGAAAAAGTCATATTTGCACATTGTACCATTTTTGTGGCTCTCTGTAATTTTAACAAAATTGTTTGAGGCTCATATTTTCTGTCATTGTTTCCGTGTACTAAATATGTAGTGTAAGTCCAATTTTTTGTAGGCACATAGGAGTTCAAATTATGAAATATGGAAGCTTACTTTTGCTAAAATGTGCAAAAAGTGCAGCAACGGACCATATTCACAACAAAATATACAATAAACGGTCATAACTTTTAAACCACTCCAGATACTGCCTCAATATTTGGTACTGTGATGTATATTGATCATTCCAATAAGTACAATGCAATTATGCCAAAAAGCCTAATATTACCAGTTTTACTGTTTCAAAATTGCCGCCAGATGACCTGAAATGCCATAAGTGTCAAGCATGTGCAAGTCTTGAAGACAAGAATCAATAGAAAGTTGCCTAAAACTTAGTGGTGTCTATCTGGAGAAGTGTTTCCTTTCATATGGTCAATAACAAGAGTATAAAAAACCAGTTTTTACATGTCAGATTATGTAATATTTACCAGATTTTCCTGTTTCACAATGGCCGTTATTTTCAATTTCATATTTTCAGTTAGAAAAAAAATTTTGAAAAAAAAAAATGACCCCAACATGGGGATTTTCACACAAAAACACTTGTGCCTATGGTTGCATTTACTTTTTGAAGTGCACTGAAGTCAAATTCAGTACAGCTTCTTGCTATTATTTCTGAGAGAAAAAAAAAACAACATTATAAAAGCAGAAGAAAGAATGTCACTGCCTCAGCTATTGAAAGTACATATTTGGTGACTTTGAATAATAGAGGTCTATACAGCACCTTTTTGATGTCTTTTTCCCCTCTGAGGTAGGTTTCATGGTGTGGTAAACGCATTAAATGTCTACGAACAGAGCTCTGAAGTCCATATGCTTCTTCATGAGCAAAATCCATGGTTTCAACGTGCCATGTTCTGCCTGAAGATGAGATGGGAGCAATGCTGATGTCCTTCCCACAGGCAAACAGAAAGTTTCTATGGACCTTCCATTTGTCTGCAACTGGTGGCCCAAGCAAATGCCGTCTTCCTAATGCTGCACTTCTCCCATGAATTGATTTTACCCTCTCCTGGAGAGATGACTTCAACAACTTCACCAATGTAGAAGTCGTCATTGTAATAGAAGGCAACCAAATCTCCCAACTTGCCAAACTGGTACTTGGTGAAAAGACGACTGGTGTCCATCACCGTGTGGATTTGTACAGTTGAAAGATTCAGGGACGGGCTTTGAGCAGCACCCTGAAGTCTCTGGGGGGTTTTTGTTTGATGATGTGGAGCAGGACCATGACGACCAGCGTTTCCTTGAGGGGGGAGAGGAGCAGGAGCAAGATCTGAAGGATTTGGAGAATGTGGTGCTGAATGATTTACTTCAACAGCTGTAGCAGGTTGGAACTTGGCTGCAGCAGCAGGAGGTACACAATCATCCGCAGGAGGAACAGCAGGACAACAATTTCCAGGGTGTCTGCCACTAGCGAAGGACATGTACCTGAAGCAGGATTGGAGGTGATACACACAGAATTTTCAGCTAAAAAGCTTTTGAGTCTGGCACTCAGCACCTGGACTGTACCCCCCAATTGCAGGAGTGGGGATTTTTTTTCCAAGAACCACCCTGTGGTACTGAATGTCAGCTCATAGTGCTGCAGCCTAATCTTTGCGTGTGCGATACATGAGCAGCAAACGGTTGACATCAGCTGCAGTGCAGCATGGTCCCCTATGAACTTGCATCTGCCTCACTATTTCATTGATCTTATTAGTTCTTCGAGCCAATGCTGCTTCTTTTTTCTGCCAGTTTTCTTCCAGAATAATACTTTTTCGGCTAATACTGCCTTTCTCTGCCTGGACATGTTGCTTCCAAAGCTGAGGAGCCTTTTCAGCTGAGAGGCGAAGAAGATCACACTTTTTTCCTGCTCATTTTATGCTGCTGAACCATACAGAGATGGGCTTGTTTCTCTCATCATACTGATGGTGCTATGGTGTCTTTCTTCGATGTATGTAGTCACCAAGTCTGTTGCTACTACCCCCCCCCCTTCCACAACAAAGACACACACACAATTGATATATTATGTGTGCTCATGAAAAAGCAAAACAGACAAGAAAAAAAAAGTGTGTGTGTGTGTGTGTGTGTGTGTGTATGTGTGTGTGCTTGCACATGCATGCATGCACTTCACATATAGGATATTATGAATTCATGCAGGAAAACAGGAAGAGGTGTATGTGTAAATATGTTTTGTGCATGCTTATTTGAGCATGTGGGTGTCTGCCTTTAAGTGCCAGCCTCTGTGTGTTTCAGTTTGAGTGTGTGTGTGTGTGTGTGTGTGTAATTTTTCACCAGACTAAAAATGCATTTGATTGCATAAAACAGAGGATCCCATCTTGATATAAATATTGAAACATTACATTGATAGTATACGGTAAACATTGAGAATCATCATTTTCAATATTCCTTCTCAGGAGAGAATATTCCTCAGATAATTAAAATTGGTTACAGGCCTACTCAGCACTAGTGGGGAAAAAAAAAAAATACAACTTCACATTGATTCCAGACTTTTTGTCCCGCATTTGTATTAACGGGGCTTAACAAAGAAAAATTGTGTTAGATGGGTCCATTATCAATAGCAATTATGGAATTTTCATCGTGTTAGTTGTTCGAAAACATTTTCTTCTTCAAAACTTGAAGTGATCAAGTTTGTCGAATGACCAGGTTGAAGTGAGTTAGTTCCCTTTAAGTTCCGTCGGCAAAACACAATCGTTCACTTTTTCATTGTTTTTTTTAACACCTAAAACCACAAATGTGAACAGTCGAAAAAAATACAATAGTAAGATAAAGCATCAAACTATGATGATTAAAATCACTAATGATAAGAATGTCATTTATACGTAAACTTTGTAAAAGTTAGTGACTGAAACCCAATTTTCTGTCAAGTGAGAATTTGTACTTTCGTATTCACTTCACATTGACCCTTACGCTAATATATTTCTTAATCTAATGAAAATGAATAGTGTAGAATGACAATAATACACCAAAACATCGTATCTGGGCAATATGTTGCGAATCTTATGGATTTCCTTGCGAATTTTCAAGATCTTGTTCTCTGAAGTTCGAGTGGGTGTTATCCATGTTTCGTTTTGAAGGGCACATGCGCAGGCGACAATTTGATCCACGGGTCACTCGTTCTGATTGGCTGAATTGACTAGGTCAGTGAATACATTAACCTTGTACCTCAATCGAAAGGCTACGGTCTATACTTCATTATGAGTAGAGGAATCATGTGTCTATGATCGTTTTTTTTTTAATCCGAAATTGCCGGAAAAATTTTATTAAAACTTCGTCCCGTATTTTCATTTTTACAATATTTGAATTTCCCTCTGACAGTAAAATTCTACATAAAATTCCCCTTTATTTTGGTACTTCATATGGCCATGTGCGTTGTCCATACTCTTTAAATATTGGTAGAAAGTGCACTGTGTCAAAGTTGACTTGACCGAAAATCGCCGCGAGCGCCGGATGCGTGACGGAAGTACGCGGATCACACACCTCATTCTCTCTTAAGTATTCATTTCTTAACAAAACATTCATACTTAAAATAACACTCATTCAAAAGAGGAAATGTTGAACTTTATTTTGACACATTGTTCAAACCACAACATGCAAGAACATGAACATAAGGGTGCATGGAAAATGAGCAAAATCGGTGTGCGGTACCAGTTGTTGACAGAGCGCTGCTTCGGCTGCCACTACCTATTAAAAGGGACATGTAAATAAGCACAAACACACACAACAGACAAACCAGATTACCTTTTAATAGAACAGTTCCTTGTTATCACACCAATCTTCTGGCCTTACCACTGTCTGTTCACAATGACCCAAAGAAAATGTGGACTTTTATATTCCTTTTTTCCAGCCACAATGCACTGCCATTGTTTGAAAAATGAATCATTGGATTCTGTCCTATATGTCATTAGACTTACAACTGCCAATTCCAAAGACGGTCAATGTGTTGTATTGGTGATTACCTTTTAACAGAACAGTTCCTTGTTATCACACCAATTTTCTGGCCTTATCACGGTCTGTTCACAATGACCCAAAGAAAATGTAGACTATATTATAATATTCCTTTTTTCCAGCCACAATGCAATGCCGTTGTTTGAAAAATGGATCATTGGATTCTGTCCTGTATGTCATTAGAGTTACAACTGTCAATTCCAAAGGCAGTCAGTGTGTTGTGGTGGGCCACAAGTTCATTTAAAATTAAATGCAAAAGAACTGACACACACACATTTCAAACATGGGTAGCAGAATTTCTGGCTCTACTTTCCTCCAGTTTTTTCAGCAATGAGCTTGTCTAGCTCATTCACAGCCACACGTTTTTCCTGTGATTTCTTCCACAGTGCGTTGGACTCGGCAATGAGGGCAAGCCTGGCTTTGCTCTCTGCTTCCTCGGCCTTCTGGTTTGCAGAATCCTCTAGGGCCTCTGCATTAGCAAACGTACGACTTCGTTTCTTCTTCAAGTCGTGAATTTCAGCTTCTTCTGCTTTTCTTTTTTGTGCAGCCTTTCTTTTCTCCTCTTCCTGCCTCTGCTCCTCTAAGTAAACCTGGGTATCTGCTGTATGCACTGGAAGCATATGCAGCATTTCCTTGGTGACTGGCACAGACAGCACACTACCAGCATGCTGCACAACCTGAAAATGTGTTGTCTGGCTTTCAGCCCTCTGGCTTCAGATTCCCAACAGTTGTTTCCTTGTTGACACTGAAGCCTTGTTTCAATTGTTGCCTGGCCATTAGACAACAGCAAGAGTTGCAGGATCACCTTCCAAAGAAGCTGGAAGTCCAAGTTGCCGCCAATATGTTCATGGAACAGACGATCAAGCTGATGGGTGGCCTCCTTGTGATCAAAGTTCCTAAAGCTTTCTTCCTCTTCAGTAAGCACTTGTTGACACAGCTTTGAATATTGCCTCTTGAACATGTCACAGTTTTCAGCCCTGACTCTACCAGCGTCATGAAGAATGTTCAGTGTTTGCTCAACTCGCGAGTTGCTCTGGCTTGGTCTTTGGTCTTGGTAGAACACATGATCTTTGGCTGCATCCAAGACAGGTTCTGAACAAGTCTGAATTTGACTGGAGCCTTGTCAAGTACTTTTAAAAGCAAGGCCTTGACAATGTCCCTGCATTCTACTCTAAATGCAAATCTCTGACTGTCAGATGCTTTTGTTGTAAGGATGCTGCGCTTGGCACAAAAGCCAATATCTACTTTACCGGCTCCCTCGGGTTATCGCCATCCCTAAGGTCGACATGTATTACAGCTTTGAGTGATCCTCCATCACCAAAGGACTTCAGTCTTCACAATCTTTGTCATCAGATCCTTGATCAAACTCCCCAAATCTTCAAAACAGAAAGGGAATCATTGGGCTGTCAGTCTGGTACAGAGACAGAAAAGGTTCAATTTCCCTGGCAATGGTAACAAAGAATTACAGTTTGGACTTCAGCAGGGGATCTCCAAGACATTTCACCACATCAGTGAAGGACTTGCAGGTTGGCTGAGTGACTTTCTTGCTTTTTGCCGCAGTACAATATGCCACAATGTTGGGCAGGATGTCAATCACTCTCTGTGCTGGGTCTGCATTCTCCAACCACTGATAAACGCATTATAAACATGTTTACTCACTTGCGTGCAGGCAGGCACACACACACACACACACACACACACGTGCGCGCGCGCGCACTCACGCGCATGCATGCACGCGCAGGCAGGCACACACACAACACACACACACACCTAAACAATCAATCTGTTCAGTTTTGATTCCCGCACCATCCAGTGTTGTAGTTACCCTCTGTGTGTGTGTGTGTGTGTGTGGTTATTTAGTATACACATGTGTGTAAATTTCATAAAGAGAGAGAGAGAGAACTTAGAAACACATATATAGAGCAAAAATCTGCATCGTTCATAGTCAAACCACCTCTCTCTGCTGACCCCTCTCTTGCAGAAGCAGATCTATGCTCAATCCCGACAAGCATCTACTAATCTATAAAGTCTGATGTAGTCAAACGCACCTGCATTCAGAGAGGGGGGGGGGGGGGTGGGGAGAGGAAGAGAGAGAGAGAGAGAGGGGGGGGGGGGGAGAGTCAAAGTGAGAGACAGAGGCAAAGAGAGAGAGAGAGAGAGAGTGTGTCAAAGTCAAAAATATCAAATTAGTGTCAGGCTTTGCCCCAAAACATGAGCGAGTCATAAAAATTGCATAGGTAATAGTAATAATGTTGATAAAGTTTGCATCTCTGCACAGCCATTTCTGCTTTATATACTGAGAGAAAGAGAGAGATGGGTGAGAGACGGAGAGAGAGAGAGAGAGAGAGAGAGAATATGAATTAGTGGAAACATAACTGTGTTTGCAGAATTTCATAGGGAACTGCGCTGCTCCAGACACTGCTAGGAAATCCTCTCATCTTGCGGGCGAATCATGAAACAGGTGGTAGCATGATGAAATCAATGTCTCAAGATCCCAAGGTGTTGCAGCACAACCTGCTCTGAAGGCATTATGCAGAACATGTAAAAACCACATGTGCCGATTTCTATCATCTTCATGGAAGATTGAATGGCAATGTCTTCTTTCAACAGTCTCTCAAGTTTTTTTGTTGACATCAGGTCTGTCCACTGACAGCTGCAACAACAGTTTGGAGTGGCCAAGGGGAGTCACAAGAGGGCTAAGTTCCTCAAGAATTACTTCAGCAGTAGCATGGCCCATGAATTTGGAGTCAAAGTATCTTGTAATAACACAATCACGGTCCCAGAATCTGACATACACATCCAACTGTTTTTCCTGGAGATCCTGGTTCAGCGTTTCATCAAAAAGAAGCACATAGTTTTCTGCTGCCTTTACTTGTTTTGTAAGCTCAGAAGAAAAATATGGCCCAAGACCAAAAGTACAGAAGTATCTTGCTTTTGTTTCTCCACAGGAAAACGCTGCAGCAATGTTGCTGACAGGAAACATAGCTTGAAACAGCTGTTTCATGCCAACACATGATTTCATACTGTAATGGGATGTTATGCACTTCATTGCCCACACCACCTCGGCTTTCCACACTTCTGTGCCAGACACGCAGGATGCCAAACTACCAGAATGTTTTTCTTTCTGCGTCGCAGCTGATGAGACAGGAACTTCTGACGATGTCACTGATGCAACAGAGGAGGAGCTGGTTGTTGTGGAAGACTTCTTGCTCTGCTTGACCATCGAGCGCCTGCTAGCGCCCGGCCGGAAATCACACAGCCAAAACGCTGAGCGCCCGCCAGCGCCCGGTAAAACACGTGGCAACAATTAGGTAGCGGCAGCCAAGCCACAGCGCTGCAATCATCTTGCCTTTTCCACTGATTTTGCCGATTTTCTATGCAGCCGTATGGGTTTGATTTTTAATGTTTTGCATGATGTGTGAAGAAATAAATATCTAGAGAGAGAATGAGGTGTGTGTTCAGCTCACTTTCGGTCCGTGTCCAGCGCCCGCGGCGATTCTGTGTCGAGTCGGTTTTGACACACTGCGCTTCCCTACCAAAGATTAAATGGTACAGACAACACTCACACATGTATCTGGTATCAAAATAAAAAGGGAATTAAACGTAGATTTTAACGGTCTGGGGGGAAAATCGAATGCTGGTCTAATGAAATCACAGGATGAAGTTAAAGTCACATCCATGCCGATTTTTGTGAATTTCGGACGGAAAAAACGATTTAAAATGCATGTTTCATGGTGTCGGAATGAAGTACAAGCCGTACCCTTTCGAATGAGGTACGAGGTTAATGTATTCATGGCTTGTCCTAGTTAATTCAGCCAATCAAACATGCGTCTTGTGAACACATTCCTTCCCGGCACATGTTGATTCAACACGAAAGATGGAGCGCATCGACTCAAACTTCGCACAGCAAGATCTGGAGATTTTCCGCAAGGAACTCGGTAAGAATTGTCCATTATAACACTTATGTATGATTTAAGTTTATCTATCACAATTTATTCAGTATTTTTTTTAGATTAGTAGTTATTTGCATAAAAACAGGCCACCTTGAGAATGTTAGCCGCGATCATTTCGAGTACTACCGGAAGTAGTGTATTGGTGACTTGTTTGAACAAATACCGTTGATAAATGACTTATCTAGCACATTTGTCTTTAGTAATCGAAAAGTTTATGTTTTTTTTCTTTCTAGTGTATTTTTTGTGTGTAGGATTGTTGTGTTGTTTTCGGTCCGTAAAACAACAAACTAGTAGCCGATCGAGTGATGCCAAGGGGAGTAACTCAATTATTGACATTCACTGACTCGAACGATCAACTACAACGAAGTCGGGAGTCTTGATTGAAAGTAGGCCCAGACCTATTTCTGGATTAATTGTTACGGTTCGAATTCATACAATTCGATTGTTGTTAGACCCATTGTTCAACTATTTTTTCGGTTAACCCTTGCTTGGACAGTTAATACTGACTTCAACTGTTTCAAGTTCAAGCCTTTGTTTGCATAAGCAGCACCTGACACTGAAGTGAAAGCACTAAACAGTACGATTTGTGTATTTAACTATGAGTTTATCAATTTCATATTCTTTTCACGCCTCTAGCTGTACAATTATTGTCTTTTTCTGTCCATAAGTCTTTTAAATTAGTATAATTATTATCAGTGTTTATGATATCATGAATATCTAGTGGGCTGGAAAAGGGAAATGCATTCCTTATATTTGGATTCCTATGGAAATTTGGGATGATTATCAAGCATTTAAAAAAATTGCACACACACACACACACACACACACACACACACACACACACACACACACACACACACACACACACACACACACACACACACTCACACACATTCAGCACAGGCACCTACAAATGCACACACTGTTTTTGTGCGCATGTCAAATGTACCTTATTTTGTCAAGTTTGCATACTTACTAGCTAAAACATACATACACCTTAGTGACAAACAATCATGCAAGCAACAATTGAAGTTTTTGAACAAATGCAGTCTTTTGGGTTGGGCATGAAGGTGGGGGGGGTAACTTTTTTTTTTTTTTTTGTCAGGTGTACGCATTAACTAATGTTTGTAAAATGTACCTGTTTCAGTGTTTGTTTCTGTGTGTGTGTGTGTGTGTGTGTGTGTGTGTGAGAGAGAGAGAGAGAGAGAGAGAGAGGGGTGTGTCACTGTATGTGTGTGTGTTTGAAAAAAAGACTTAAATTCAGTTAAAATTACATTTTACTTTTATACGTCCAGTATAACCAGCATCACATATTACACATTTAAACAAAATAATTTTAACAAAATATCAAATGAAGAGACAACCAGAAACAAGACATACCGATGTATAATCAAGTTTATGAAAGAAAATGTAGATAAAATGCAGATCACACACACACACACACACACACACGCACACACACACACACACACACACACACACACACACACACACACACACACACACTCTCTCTCTCTCTCTCTCTCTCACTGAAAGGAAACACTGCATAATCAAGAAAACATCCCCATGTATACAGCTAAAATTATGTCATGATTAATGTATAAACACACATGGTGTAGATATCCATACACTCAGTGATATTACTGATGTTTCAATTGTTGAAACAGTTGTTATACACATAATGCTTTTTTGTGTGTGTGTGTACATTTTAACAGATGATCCAGTGTTCGCGAGACTCCGCTCTGTTTTCCTTGCCTCAGGGAAAGGGCGTCGACCAGCACTTCCAGCAGTTCAGCTGACTAATCGCTTGCTGATTCAGTTGCTCATCCTGAAGACTGATGGCAGAAAGACCTTCGATGACACTGCAGCTTTTTTTCTGCAGCTTCTTCCAGAAGGAACAAGTGCTCCACTAGCAAGGCTGCGTTATCTTCTTGTGTCGGCAGAAAAGAAGGCTTTGAAATTATCATCATGTGATGAAAGGAGGACTGCTTTCTTGACTGAGACTCTTGAAATTGACGCTGAAAGTTTAGGGTCTTCGCTTCAAGGACTATGTCGACAGCAGCTGCTGGAAGGACATCCATCAACGCCACACAGGCCACCAACATTCCAACTGTTGAGGGACCTTCACGCTTTCAAGAAACGAGAGCCAGGTACCACGTACAAACACATGACCCAGTGGTGGCTTCAGCTCACTGGTATAGATATCCCAGAAAAAAAAACTCATGAAAGAAATTGAGAAAATGCAAAAGAGAGTAGCCAAGCTCCAACCAAATGCTACACGCAACCCCAAAGTAAGGAAGGATTTGGAGGATTTCCTGGCATCCAATGTTTTTTCAACAAGTATTGAGTCTCCTCACCACAGCAGTCCAGCTGGCCACTCATTTGTTTCTGACAGTTTTTTTGTGCAAATCCTGGAGAAACTAATTCATCACCTGCCGCATCATCCATCTTACAGAAATTATCGAAGGTGCTGTCCAACTGGCTGCAGCAAGAAGAAGGGAAGAAGAGCTGTTGAAAGAAATTTCTCAACTGAAAATGAAATTAAGTGTAGCAGTTGATACCAGCAGACAGTACTTTCTTGAAAACCAAAACTTTTGAAGGAAAAATTAAGTCTGACAGAAAAAGCAGCTGAAGCAAATGCTGCTCTACAAGAATTACATGAAGAACTAGAAACATCAAAGAATTTACAACGAACGGCAGAAACTAAGCTGAGGTACTATCAGAAGCAAGGTGACAAGAAAAACTGTTTCGGAATAAAGAAAAAAATTGCTAAGAGGAGAATGAACTGAAGGTAGTCACTGACTTAGCTGAAAGACGCCAAAATGAGTAGATCTGACGAAAAAAGAAACTGCGCAACCTCCAGCTGTCACAAGCAGATCTTCGGCATCGCCTGAAGCTTGCAAACAACAAATGTAAGCATTTACAAAAAGATAGACAGCAAGATCCACAGCCTGAAGAACCAGTTCCCCAACAAGACATCCCATTGATTATAAGATTAAAAGATGAAAGGGGACATTTTAAACCTGAGGCTATAGCATGTGTAATGATGCTTGCTGGGGAATGTGAGATTGCAGCCAGCAGATGTGGAGCAGTCATTCAGGCTGTTGCAAAATTTCTGCTGAATGCCATTATACCTGAATCTGATCTGCCTTCTGCACGTTCAGCTCTTCGATTCATGGATAGAGGGCATGTACTGTCAAAACTGCAAGTCTCTGATGCCCTTCTCCAGGCCGACACATGGGACATGCATGTGGATGGCACTTCAAGATCTGGAAAAAAATATGTTGGTCACCAGGTGAATATTGATGGACAAGTGTTGAGTGCTGGTTTCAGTTCTGTGTATACCGAGAACACCAGCACTCTTGTTGATGTCAGCTTCAGACTTCTTGAAGAGCTTTCTGAAGTCTTGGATGCAGACGAAGCTGACGAGAAATTTCTGACAGTGTTGTCAAGCCTGTGTGGGACAATGACTGACCGTGCAAGTGTGATGAAGTCGTTCAGTCGGCAGTTGAATGCTGAAAGAAAAGAAATCTTGCAGACGGACTCTGAGCTGGAAATGCTTCACTGCAATGCACATCTGCTGCTTGGCATAAGTAGTGCATGTGAGAAAGCTCTCAAAGAGGAAGAGAAGCAGCACGGGGAGAAACTGGGCCGAGACAACGTTCCAGCCTTCTCGTCATTCAAGTCAGCTGTGGAGGGCTCAGCAGCAAGGTGTGTATAGGTCACTGTGTGTGTGTGTGTGTGTGTGTGTGTGTGTATGTGCATGAAAAGTAGCTGGGGGTGGGGGGGGGGGGGGGGGGGGGGGCTTTTTTCCGTTTAAAAAAAAATTCCATAATGAACAGGATTTAGGGGGAAGGATAGTGGTAAGGAGAGCTGAGGTAAGCAGTATAAATTATGAATTATTTAGTAATAAACTTACAAATTATTAGTAATAGTTATAAAGAAATAACATGTTTGTGTAATATGTTGGAGAAATTCACACTGAACTTTAAAAACATTGTTAGATTTCTTTAAATCTCAGTTATCCACCTTCCTTTGTGGGTCTGAGCCTTTTTTTTATTAAAAAGATAAATTTTCATGGTAAAAAAAAAAAACAAGGGTGGAAAAGAGATTTACAAACATAAATGATGCACACCTTTATCTCTGGGTTTTTATGCTTTGTTTTAATGACAATTATTTTCATTCCAGTAAATCAAACTCTCATGTGTTTCAGGTATATACGGCTTGCCAGTGACTGCCTAGGGCCTCGTGGAGACGACAAGAGTGGTTGCCGGGACAGCTGGGAGACCTACTGTGAGATGACTGGTGTGAGGTCACGGGTAACCAGCTACAGGGCCAACCGGTTCAACAACATTTCTTTCAATCTGCTGCTGCTCTTCACTTTCACAGAAGGGACATTGAAGACTTTCTAAGACTGTTTCTACAAAACAAAACAAGAAAATTCAAAGTGTGCTGGCTGACAACATGTGTGATGAGATCGATATTTATCTCGTTGCCTTGGGTCTTTTGTATTTCAGGGTGACCGGCCCATATTGGGAGTTGCTGGCACAGGATATCCACTACCTCAACTTTTATATCTACGTTGATAAACTGTTCAGCCACTTTGAGAGATGGGCTGTGGACCCTGCTGATGCCTTTGTTGCCGAGTATGGACCACTCTTTGACAAGCCTTTCATGCCTGACCATGACATGTTCCAATCCCTCCTGCACATCAGTGAAAACAGGCAAGAGAAGGTGAAGAGTGTCCTCATGAAGATCAGTGCAGGTGTCATCAACACCATGAACAACCAGCTGAAAGATTTTCTTGAAGGGGGGAGATACTCAACGTCCAAGACCCAGAGCTGAGACAGAAACTTGACACACTCCAAACTTACCAACCTGATTGGTGAGAAGGCATTTGGAGACCTGGACTTCAGTCTTTTTTAAACGACGTAATGCCTCTCTTCTTCATCACACTACCATCAACATGATGAAGAAAAACAAACCCATCTCAGTGTGGTTCAGTGCCAAGATGAAGAAGAAAAAGATGATCTTCTCTCCGCCTTTCTGCTAAAAAGGCTCCCCAGCTGCGGAAGCAGCATGTGCAGACAGAGAAGGACAGTGTAAGCAGGAGGAGGGTTATCCTTGAAGAAAACAGGCAGAAAAAAGAAGAAGCATTGGCTCGAAAGACAGAGAAAATAGATGGGATTGTAAGGCAGATGCAGCTACACAGGGGACCATGCCGCACTGCAGCTGATGTCAACCGGTTGCTGTTAGTCTATCGCACTCGTAAAGATCAATGTGCAGCACTGAAAGCGGAGATTCAGTACCGAAAGGTGATTCTTGGAAAGAAATCTCCCCACCTGAGATTAGGGGGCACAGTCCAGCAGTTGAGTGCCAGACTCAGGAGTTTTATAGCTGAAAACCCTGTGTGCCTCAATGCCAATCCTGCTCCAGCTGCTTGTCTTGCTAGCAGCAGACGCCGCCCTGAAAGTCGTCATCCTGCTGTCCCTCCTGCAGATGATCTTGTGCCTCCTGCTCCTGCTGTCTCACTTTCAGCCTGATGCAGACCTTTTGGAAGTTGGTGATTCACCACCAGGTTCTCCCAATTCCTTGGAGCCTGATCCTATTCCAGTCTTCCCTCAAAGGAAAGATGCTCTGGTGATAATCATCCCTGTAGCAGTGCTTCACCATCCACCAAAAGACAAAGACTTCAGATCAGAGGAGAATCATCAGGAGCTTCTAACAGTTCAAGCCCACAATCCGAGGATCTCCAGCCATCTTTCACCGACTACCAGTTTAGCAAGTTGGGAGATATGGTGGCTGTCCATTATGATGATGACTTTTATATTGGTGAAGTGGTTGAAGTAATCTCCCCAGAAGAGGGAAACATCCACTTCATGCAAAGATGCAACATAAGGCGAACAACATTTGCCTGGCCAAAAGTTGCGGACAAGTGGAAAGTCCACAGAAACTTTGTATTTGCCAGTGGAAATGATATCAGTATGCTCCAATTTCATCATCTGGCAGAACATGGCGCATTGACACTTTGGATTTGCTTGTTAACAAGCACACTCACTTCAGAACTCTGTTTGTGGACATTTGATGCTTCCCGCCATGAACCATTCCCCCCCCCCCCCCCCCCCCCCCCTCCATTTTCATACTTGTTAACAATGTCTGGAAATTTATCATTTCTCTACAGCTTCAAGCTTCTGCTGCAAGAAAGAAATGTGAAAATGACTTTTATTTGTTTTAAAATATGAGTGCAACAACCAGCATCAGTGTTCGGTAAGGCTCTGGTGTGTCATTTTCTATTTTTCTGTAAATTGTTGTTAATTTAATTCATATATTACTAATTATATCTCATGAAAAACAACAATTGTGACTTTTTCCACAAGGAAATGCATTTCTCACACTGTGGCAAAGTTTCATGCTGATATTTTGGGGTTCAGAAGTTATTGAGGATTGTGTTCTAAAAGTTAGCAAAATGTCCGTCGCAGCCCATTTTGCATGATTAAGCAAATTAGAGGTCCTTAAAAGCAAACAAAATATTTGATTAGCATCCTGAAAAAAATTGGGCTTTATCTATATGTTTAGTAGACAAGATATATATATAGTTTTCAAAGGATATAACTTTCATTTTTGAAAATTATTTGCCCTTGAATTTGACACATTGTGCATTTTTGCCCTCGTTCAAACTGCATGAAAAGCAGTTTTTGATGTATCATATCTCTGTTCATACATGTAGTGGTTGACTCATATTTGGTTTTCTATTACAGTACTGTACTTTAAGTCCACAAACAAAAGTTAAGTTTTTTCTGTTAGGTATTTGTCATGATAGGACCTGTCAAAGTAGGCCTTCCGAACAAAATTGGCTGTGACGGAAATTCGACAAATCTTTAACGGATCATAACTCGGGAACAAATTAAGCTAGAGCTATGATTTTTTTTGCAGTATGCTAGTTTTAAACATAACTTAATGGTGGTTTAATTATTTTTTCAATATATCTGAAAGAAAATTTTGGCTGCCGGAAACTAGTTAATGTGCTTTCTTGGCACATGTACAGTAGTTTTTTCATTCCAGTCTGACTTTGTCATTCTGGTCCTAGTCATGTGAAGCTTCAGGGATGAAAACTCCTCCACTGCCTCCGCCGTCTCCTCCTTGATTTTTTCGCATCTCAGATGAAAAAAAAAACTCAGATGAAAAAATATTCAGAGTGAAACTCTGAAACGATCTCAACTTGTCTGCACAGCGAATTTCTTCTCTGTCGGTAATGTTCTCAAATGGCGCAGTTCTCATTCTGCTTCCTTCCAGTGTCATTTCTCATCATGGTGTGGATTCAAAGCGAGAGTTTGCCGCCAGTGAGTGAAAAAAAAAAAAAAAAAAAGAAGTATGTGAACTATTGGAAGACCAAGTGGCTGCAGAAGGAGGTGTGTGACCGCTGAGTTGGGGATGTAATAAGAAAAACGTGACAAAGACGGCGAATTTGAAGCATTTTGCGAACCTTGCCAAAAACGTTTCTACTTTGGCAATCGTGGCTTTGTGGCAATCAGAGATCACTTTGAGTGTCCCAGTCATCAAGAGTGTGTGCGTTTCCCACGCCATTACAGCATGTTTTCAGATCATTGGGCGTGCAACAATCTACGTTTCATTTCCAATGAATAGTTTGACTCCTACTGTGATTTTTTTACTCTACATGTGCCATTTCCATGATAGTTTGATTCTAACTCTGATTTACTTAATATAAAAATGAGTACTTTGAAGTTTTTTTTAAAAAAAAAAAATAAAACACTCAAGCTTTCGGGTCTTAGACCCATCATCAGGAAACACTAAACATTAAACACAAGGGAAAAAAACGACGAAAGTGAGGAAAAAGAACACACAAGAACAAATGACATCAAAACAAATTGATGTCACAACAGTATTATGTAACACTTTTCCCCTGGTAGCATAATGCAAACGTTTGCTATATGTGTTAGGTCTGTTAGGTTTCTGCAAACAGTCCCCTGTGAAATCCTTTTCCATCAGCCCCCTCCCCCTCACCTCACACCCTGTATACTTCCCCCCTCCTCCTCCTCCTCCCCCCCACCCACCACCCACCCTGACCCCACAAAACACATACCCCACACACTTCACCCCCTTCCCACCGCCCCGTCCCTGTCCCCCCACCCCACCCCACCATACCACACACACACACACACACACACACACACACACACACACACACCCACAAGCACCCCCCCTCCCCACACCCCCACACCACCCACACATGTCAAAAAGCAGGGGGTTACTGTTGTGACGTCAATTTCTTTTGATGTCATTTGTTCTTTTATGTTCTTTTTTGTCCCTTGTGTTTACTGTTTAGTGTTTCCTGATGATGGGGCTAAGACCGGAAAGCTTGAATGTTTATCGTTTTTTTTTTTTTTTTAGAAAAGAAAAGGACTTCAAAGTAATCATTTTTTATATGTGTTTATTGAAGTCCAGCAGTTGTTTTTATACATCTGGTTTACTTAGTTTGATTCCCACTCAGATTTACTTGTCTACAGGCCTTGTCCTTTTACAGCTCTGAGGATTCATCATACTAAATGTTTGCTTTGTCTCAGTTGATATAGTTTCTTTCCACCTCAGTCTTCATGGTGTTGAAAGTTATTTTTATAGAATGAGTTGTTTAGAAGCAAGAAAATGATTTCTAAAGATTTTTTATGCTTTTACTTTTAATACAAAATATGCTTCAGTTTTCAGGGGGGTGCTGCCCCCTGACCCTGTCAGGCTGTTGTCCCTGGACCCCACTTAGGGCCAACGGCGATCCCCAGACCCCCGCCAATCTCCTTTTTTTTTTTTTTTTTAAAACTGTTTCCATCCCTGAGCTTGGTGGGGAAACGTAGAGAAGATACATAAAGATGATGTGACTAGATTTAGATACATGCAGACAGCTACTTCGAGGTAAAAACATGCACACCATTTTGATATTTCTTTATACTTACCTGTCCAAAGAAATGCCTTATTTCCAAGGAAAAGGAGAAAAACTGATTGATAATTTCATTTGCACAGTTTCGGAGAGAAACCATGCACACCATTTTGATAATTTCATTTGCAACACCATAGCAGGTGAAAATT
>JADBJO010021188.1:2500-7500 GCA_016801955.1 Conus betulinus
GAAAGCCAATTTGGCCGTTGGTATGGATGACACGTTACACATAGCATGCACCCTGCGTGAGAAATGGAAAGAATGAAGGAAGTAAGGAAACTGAGTGAACGATATTGACTGGATGACACGGGAAACGACGGAATGAAGCGCCGGCAGGCAGCTCGTCAGTCGGCATTACCCAGGGTAGGCAGCCCCGTTGCGTACACGCGAGTGTGGGTTGTCAGCGCTTTGAACCTTTGGCAAAGCGCTGTTCTGTCATTATTCTTGTTCTTCTTCCAGAAATCACCATGGCACTTGCATAGAGGACACACGGCAGTTCTTTTTCGGTTTTCATAATGAATTAAGATACTCAAACAAGTAAAACTCACTGAGATTACTGCGACATTTAGAAATGATAACTTAATTAGAATCGAGGCACCTTGGCATTTTAAACATTTTTACAGTTGCTTTCTTCCATAGCTTAGCAAATGTGATGTAGCATTATATTGACTAGTCTGCACGCAGGGGCGCCTCTTTGATGAAACTGAAAACTGAAATCCATTGCAATTCCCCGTGACTGTTCATATTACGTTTCTTCTGATGTCTGAATTATGCGTCATTAGTCAACGAAAAGATTTTTTAATGCTGATGTTGTATAATAATATTGTCAACACAGTTGTACAGCAAGCGGAGACCATGTTCTACAATGCACAAATTCTTGCATGCACTACACTTAAGCTACTGTTCAAAGTGACAGACACCATAATGGGCGGAAACCAAATCTTCTCCACTCCCTTCATCAGTTCCCCAGTGTGTGTTGCCCCAGAAATTATGTGACTTTTTTGTTGATGATAAATAAGAACTATTCATTCCAACCTTGACTCCCAAGCTGTGCCAGCCCCTGACTTTTACCATGATTCATTCTGTGGCTCTCTGATGTCTGCCTTTGAACCTGTATCTGATTCTGATGTTAAAGAAGTGATCATGAACACCCCCATCAAGACATGTGTTTTAGTTCCACTACCATCTTTTCTGTTGTCTCTTGTCATTGATGATTGTGCCATATATTACAGCAATTGTGAAGGAATCCCTAAGCTCAGCCTGTTTCCCTTGTGTATTCAAAACTGCAGTTGTTAGACCTTTTACTTATGAAACCCTCCTTTGATGCTGATAATCTTAAAAACTACAGGCCTGTTTACCCTTTTCTTTTTAAACTCATTGAAAAGATTGTCCATCTTCAACTTCGCAATCACCGACACTGCAACAACCTCCTCTACCCTTTACAGTCTGCTTACCGCTCTGGCCACAGTACGGAAACTGCTCTCCTGAAAATTGTGAACGATCTCTTACTGGCTCTCGATGATAATCAAGTTATCTGTGCTCTCTCTTCTTGACTTATCTGCTGCTTTTGACACCATTGATCACTCAATTCTGTTGTCTTGTCTGCACGACACTTTCGTTATTTCGAAAAAGCACTGTCATGGTTTCAGTCTTATCTATCTGTTCGAACTCAGCCTGTCTCTGTAAATGGATTATCCTCTCAAGCAGCTATTCTGATCCGTCTTGGGCCCCCTCCTTTTCGTACTCTGCACCCATTCTATCTCGAACATTGTTGCCCATCATAGCCTGTCTCACCACTGCGTTTCAGACGACAGCAAATTTAAAAAAAAAAAAACCCTGAAATGATCTTCCTTGCACCAAAAGACTTCTTTCATATGACTGTATCCCAAACTCTATCAAATTGGAAAAAATTTTATTCAGACATCTTCATCTGCACGGAATTTAGGTGTTACCCTTGACTCAGCACTTTCCTTCCAGCAACATGTTTCCACAGTCTGCAGTGTCTGTTACCTTGAGCTTCGCCGCATTGGTTCTGCGCGACATCTTCTCTCTGTTGATGCCACAAAAACCCTTGTTTCTGCCTTCATTCTATCTAGACTTGATTCCTGTAATTCTCTTCTAGCTGGCTGTCCCCAGGATCTTCTCAGTCGTCTTCAGAAAGTACAAAACAATGCTGCTCGTTTGATTCTCAGACACAACCAGATCTTCTCATGTCACTCCCTTACTTCTTTCTCTTCACTGGCTGCCGGTCGAAAAACGAATAGACTACAAACTGTCCTTACTCTGCTTTAAATCTTTGAATGGCTTAGCTCCTTCCTACCTTTCTGATCTCCTTCATCTCTCTATGTTCCTTCTAGGCAGTTGCGTTCTTCTACCGACAACACTCTGCTCAAACGACGTGACTCTGGGCAGGAAAGCCATGTCCATTTTACTGTCAAGGCGACGTGACCATGTCCATGTTACTGTCAAAACGACGTGACTACGTCCAATGTTACTGTCAAAGCGACGTGAGCATGTCCATTTTACTGTCAAAGCGACGTGAGCATGTCCATTTTACTGTCAAAGCGACGTGACCATGTCCATGTTACTGTCAAATCGACGTGACCATGTCCATTTTATTGTCAAAGCGACGTGAGCATGTCCATTTTACTGTCAAAGCGACGTGAGCATGTCCATTTTACTGTCAAAGCGACGTGACTGTGTCCATGTTACTGTCAAAGCGACGTGACTGTGTCCATGTTACTGTCAAAGCGACGTGACCATGTCCATGTTACTGTCAAAGCGACGTGACTGTGTGTCATGTTACTGTCAAAGCGACGTGCCTGTGTCCACGTTACTGTCAAAGCGACGTGACCGTGTCCATGTTACTGTCAAAGCGACGTGCCTGTGTCCACGTCTGTCAAAGCGACGTGACTGTAGGCGGAAACTGTAACAAACTGGAACAAAAATTACTATACCGCCGAACAAAACAAAAACAAAAAACAAAAACAAAAAAAAAAAAACAAAACCAAAAAAAAACCGAACTTGAAGACAAATAATATTCAAGACAATGAAAACGAAGCACAAACAGTCACTTTCTTGGTCCACTTTACAACGATTTGTCGATTCCGGTTGTCGTTAACTATCACAGTAGATGTGGAATCATTCAATTCCTGTTGTCGTTGACTATCACAGTAGGTGTGGATCATTTGATTCCTGTTGTTAACTATGACAGTAGGCGTGGAATCATTTGATTCCTGTTGTCGTTAACAATGAGAGTAGGTGTGGAATCATTTGATTCCTGTTGTTAACTATCACAGTAGGCGTGGAATCATTTGATTCCTGTTGTTAAGTATGACAGTAGGTGTAGAATCATTTGATTCCTGTTGTCGTTAACTATCACAGTAGCGTGGAATCATTTGATTCCTGTTGTTAACTATGACAGTAGGCGAGGAATCATTTGATTCCTGTTGTCGTTAACTATCACAGTAGGCGTGGAATCATTTGATTCCTGTTGTTAACTATGACAGTAGGTGTGGAATCATTTGATTCCTGTTGTCGTTAACTATCACAGTAGGCGTGGAATCATTTGATTCCTGTTGTTAACTATGACAGTAGGCGTGGAATCATTTGATTCCTGTTGTCGTTAACTATCACAGTAGGCGTGGAATCATTTGATTCCTGTTGTTAACTATGACAGTAGGTGTGGAATCATTTCCATACAACCCGCTTCAGAAGAGTGTCAAACACAAAACGTCAGGACTAAATCCCACACACAGAGGAGGTGCTCGACCACGCAGACCTGCCGAGCATCCACACCACCCTGGTGCTTGTCTCAGCTTCGATGGGCAGGTCGTGTAGCTTGCATGCCAAACCCAGAGACTCTTCCACGGTGAGCTGCAACATGGATAGTGCTTACATGCAGGTCAGAACAAACACGTCAAACACTCTCAAAACATCCTTGAAAGTGTTAACATCAACCCTAACACATGGAAACACACTGCTATACATCGAGCTAGATGGCGCTACCCTATGCACAAAGGTGCTAAATTACTTTAAGAAAGGAGGACAGCTGCAGCGCAACAACAAAAGAAGACAGCAAGGAGAGCCAGTGCCAGCAAGCAAGAGCAGGTCTCCCACATTACCTGCCCAAGCTGTCATCGCACATTCCGTGCACGCATCGGCTTGATCAGCCACCTCCGTATCCACAAATCACCCCCCCTTCCCCCCCACCCCCACCCCCATTTCAACCCAAACATGACTGTTTTGTTTTGTTTTTCAAACTGCAGGGATACTCGGATCAACACAAACCAGACGCAGGTTCTTGATATTTACTGGACTCAGGGGATACAAGTTTATAGTCCGGTCTCACAATGGCCCACAGCTTGTTTCCAAGGAATCCACAGACTTTATGCAGACGCACTGCATTGAACAGACATATCACATCACTGAGGCCAAAATCCAACGGAGACACCGAGAGGCAAAAGAGAACCTAGCGGAAAACTCTGACAGTGGTGCCAGCAGAATGGACGATTCGGAGATAGCAGCAAACAACCTCCTTCAGACTGAGAACCGGTCAACGCTGACTGCAGAGGCACCTCAGCCCAATTAAGATTGCCCACAGAGACGCATGTCCGTATGGCACCGGATCTCAGAGCCCCGAACACATCCTCCAGCACTGTCCAGCCCATGATGTTCTACGGCGTCAAACCTGCGGCCAGAGGGTGCAGAGCTGCGGGTGTAGCTTTGGGACAGCGATAAAGACCTCGAGAAAATTGTGGGAATAGTCGTGGCGACAGGACTGAAGATCTGAGGCAACGAAAAAATCAACCGAAAAAGAAGAAGAGAAGAAGAAGAAGAAGAAGAAGAAGAAGAAGAAGAAGAAGAAGAACAACAACAACAACACAACAACAAACAACAACAGGAACAAGAACAAGATCAAGAACAAGAACAAAACAAAACAAGAACGAGAACAAAAACAAGAACAACAACAACAGCAACAACACGAACAAGAGCAAGAAGAACAAGAACAAGGAGAAAAAAAAAAAGCAGAAGAATGGAAAGAGAGAACTGACGACACGTTATGTGGCATGCAGAAGTTCACCACACCATAGGACTGGAGTGAAGCCGATCGAAAGTACTTCTGTTGGAAAGAAACATTCCCACACTGGTCCCACAGGCAGCTAAACTGACTACAGCTGGATTCAATG
>JADBJO010021188.1:20000-30011 GCA_016801955.1 Conus betulinus
TCTTTGAACGTCTGCACATCATCGATGATATGACGCAATGTTAAAGGGCGACAGAGGTCTTTGAGAATGTCAGATCTTCGGTCTCTGGTCATTTTCTTCTGTCCTTCAAATGTTAGAGTCTAAACAACTCACTCAGAATGCTTCGGAGAAAAAAAAAAAACAAAAAACACACAACAGTTAGTCAACTCTGGGTAATAATCAGTGCGATGTCCTCGACACAGGCGTCATGACAGATCTACCTGTCTTGGAGGTGCGTGTCTTCTCCGCCATGCTTTCATGTGGCGCAGTGAGTTGATATAGAATTATTTGTTTTCATGAACAAGGGTGGTGTTTTATATATGGCTTGTGTCGCTCTCCCAGATGGTGTGTACTCTCTGTGTGTGTGTGTGTGTGTGTGTGTGTGTGTGTGTGTGTGTGTGTGTGTGTGTGTGTGTGTGTGTGTGTGTGTGTGTCGTGTGTGTGTGTGTGTGCGCGCGCGCGCGCGTGTGTGTGTGTGTGTGTGTGTGTGTGTGTGTGTTCGTGTGTTCGTGTGTGTGTGTGTGTGTGTGTGTGTGTGTGTGTGTGAGTGTGCGCGCGCGCGCGCGCGCATGCGCGTAAGTGTATGTGCATATGTATGTGTGTGAATTTGTGTGTGTGTGTGTGTGTGTGTGTGAGAGAGAGAGAGAGAGAGAGAGAGAGAGAGAGAGAGAGAGAGAGATTCTCTATTCTAGAGGATCATACAATACTTCACAGTAACATCTGATACTTTGATTTCTCTGTCCTCGTCCGTCACAAAGATGGTACAGTTCTCCTTGCCACAGTGTCGCCTTTGTTTTTCTTTTCCCTTGAATGCATAGCACTTGGTTTGAAGAACTCTTGGACCACAGTCACGCACACAACACATAACACCATATATAAAAGAGCAACATCAGGTCGAGAGCGTGCACACTGCGCTACCTGTATTTGCCCACAGATCTAAGCCTATATGATTACTGTCTTAATCCTGCTTCAGTGCCCTGAAATCAAGTTTCGGTAGAGCCCTAGCCAAACTTGTGGGGAACGAACAGCGCCGCTGACCAGCTGTGTACTCTGTCCAATGCGCTGGGCGTATCATATAACAAGGTCAAGCACGTATTTAGAAAAGGACGATTTTTTTTTTTTTTTTTATTTTTTTTGTTTTTGATTGGTCAGGTATGTTTTACCTCGTAGCCATGAAATGCAGCTTTTCATCAGGTTGTAGTAAAACATACAATCTAACAGCTCCAACACGATCATCATCGTCATTTTCCACAGAATAAGCAGCAGCAGCAGCAGCAGCAGCAGCAGTAGCAAAAGAAACAGTAGCAACGTCAGCAAGAGCCGTTTCAGCCAGACTTCAAGATGATTCTGGAAGAGATTCTGGCCCAGGTGGGGAATTCTGGACGCTTCCAGGTGATGTTTGTCTCCATTGTGTACATCATGGACATCATCATTGCTTGGAGCATGCTGCAGGTCGGTCTGTCTGTTTGTCTGTCTGCCTGTCTGTCCGTCTGTCTGTATGTATGTATGTTTATCTGTCTGTCTGTCTGTCTGTCTGTCTGTCTGTCTGTCTGTCTGTCTCTCTCTCTCTCTCTCTCTCTCTCTCTCTCTCTCTCTCTCTCTCTCTCTCTTTCCAGCAAGTTTCGATTGACTTTTACTGTTGGCATCTAAAAATGAAAGCACTGTCAGAAATTTATCAATGTTCTTATATAAAGCGCTTGAAATATCTCTGCTACTACATACTAAGATCTTCGTGTGCATATATATATATATATCCGTGTGTGTGTAGTTCCGAAGAAAATCTTGCAATGTTCAAAAATTGAAAATCGTAACCCTTCATGAGGGGCAATGGCCTATGTATTGATAAATTATCCGATCTCTCTCTCTCTCTCTCTCTCTCTCTCTCTCTCTCTCTCCCTGCTTCGGAAATCTGGGGTGTGGTTCCATTGAAAACAATCGAATCTGTACATCTATTTGCATGTAAAAAGATTTTAGGTGTCAGCTTGAGAACTCCGACCACAATGGCATATGGTGAGACCGGAAGATACCCTTTACATATAGATAGCACTACCATATCTAGTCTTCGATGCTGGTTTTCTCTGCAGACAATGGACATCACACGTTTACCACACCAAGCATATTTAAGGCAGCAAAATTCAGCACTGAAGGCTGAAGCAGAAGGACAGTCAAAAGTTCACAGCTGGGTGTCATCTATTAAAGCATGTTTAGATAGATATGGTTTATCGGAGGAATATACATACTTCTTCTTCTTGATCTTGGTGTGTAGTCGATAGGGCCACACTGTGGCATAACATCGACGGAAGAACTTGGGGAAAGCACAAAAAAAAAAAAAAAAAAAATCCTACATGTTTGGTGGCCTGGCCAGCCAGCGCACGTCCAGCGTGCACTGTCATGATGCCAAGCCTCTGCAGCAGTTGTGGAAGAGGGGAAAAGGGAAGGGAGGGGGGGGTGGGGGGAGGGAGAGGAGGAGAAGGAAGAGGGAGGTGGAGGAGGCGGGGGGTTGGGAGGTGTTTGTTTACTTTCTCTTTGGGGGGGGGCGGGGGGGGGGGGGCTGTTGGAGGAGGTTTTTTTGAATCCTCCACAGTCCCTGCGGAAACAACACTGTTGTCTAGGTTGTTCCATTCCCTGATGGTTTCTTGGGAACAAGCTGTTTTTGAAGACTAGTGTTGCAGCATGCTGGATGTTAAAAGCAGCGCTGGTGGTTCCTTGCGTATTGCTCCACTAGGTTTTTTTTTCCTTTTCTTGATTTTCCGCTCTTGTGGGTCTTATAAGTCTTTTTGTTTCGGACAAGCGTCAAGTATGTATCCGCCTCTATTCCAGGAAAATGTCCTTCGATGATCTTAAATAAGAAGGTCAGCCGGGGTTGCCGTCTTCTTTCCTGCAGCGAAGGAAAGCCAAATGTCCTGTATGCTAGCTGTGACAGCCTGGGTTTCAGGACCGGTAATCTTGCTTGATGTATCTGGCTGCTCTGCGTTGGATGCCTTCTATCCTGTCAATTTGCGTATATGGGTCCCAGACAGTGGAATTGTACTCTAGAAGGGACCTGACAAGAGAGACATGCGCTATTTTGCGGCAGGCTTCAGAACAAAAGCGGAGGTTGATACGAAGCATACCCAGGCTAGCGTTTGCCTTCTTGGCGATCTTGTCTATGTGAGCAGACCAAGATATGTTTTCGCTTATTTCAACTCCAAGATAGGGGTGAGAGTCCACTTGCTGTAGGATGTGGTTGTCCTGCTGGTAGAAGAAAGGTGATCTGTGTCGTACACTCATGATATAACATTTCTTGGCATTGAATCTCACGCCCCAGTCTTTAGCCCACGTTACTAGTTCTTTTTTTTCAGGTCATCTTGGAAGGCGATGTGGTGTGCCTGAGTCTTAACGTCTCGATACATAAGGCAGACGTTTCCAAGAGCCTGACTTGAGATAAAACGGAGGCTGGTAGATCGTTGATGTGGCATAAGAATAGTAGGGGGCCAAGTACTGTACCTTGGGGAACACCAGAGTCTACTGTCACTTGCTCAGAGGACTTTCCATCTACCACCACTTTCATACTCCGCTGGGTGAAAAAAGTGGTGAACCACTGTTAGAGTGGGCCTCTGATGCCGTAGCAATGAAAATGAATGGAATGACTGGAAGCTATAAAATGTTCTTCAGAATATTCAAACAGAGAATAATAGTCTGTTTTCAACAGACATGGGAATCCAAGATTAAGGACAGTGACAGATTTAAATTCTATTGCTCTTTCAAATGACGTCCACATCGTGAACAATACTTATCAATAATAACCGTAAACAAATTTAGATCAGCACTCACCAGATTCAGACTGGACATAAATGATTTACAGATAAATAGACGCTATAGGAAAAATGATTCTGAGGATCTGCAGTGCCCATTTTGTAAGAACAGTGAAGATGAGCTATATTTTTTCTTTCGATGCGAAGCTTACGCATTTCTTAGAGATAAATATATATCAAACCATTTAAAGGTTAACTGGTCAACCGAGGTAAAGTGCCGACATTTATTGTGTAGTGAAATCAAGAGTCATTCGTGATGTAGCTATGTATTTTTTTTTTTTATTTTACGCACTGAAACACAGGGAAGAACATATTACGGCTGCAAATTTAAAGGTCTGCTTTTGAGATTTTCGAACAGGTCTACATGTCATATAACTACAGTATGGTATTCATTTTTTTTTTTTTTTTTTTTTTTTTTTTTTTTTTAGTCGCCGGAAGAATTTAATAGATAAAAAACGACTTTGCACACCTGTTCAAACCCCGCGCGGTAGACCGAAAACCGTGACGTCACTTGATGGAGTGGGCCGTCAGCGGCGACCTACACAACATGGCAACGCCAAGTGAAATCAACATGAATTCCGATCCCCCACAGCCTAAAAAGTCACGAGGGGGTGGCAGATATTGTGCTGTAGGCGAGTGCAGCAGCTCAGCAGGAGACGGATATTCTTTGCACACATTTCTGTTTGATCCAGATACTCGAAAGAAGTGAATTCGGTTCGTGCAAACATGCCGGGCCGCTAAGTTTTTTACCACGTCAGTTCCAGCTGGACCATGGAAACGAGCTATACGGACAATTGCCGAGCCCGTTCGAGTGGATCAAAAACTTGTCTGCATTGTGCGCGTATACTTTGAAAGGGAGTGGTGAGCTCGTACAGATGAGCACGATGGTCGCACGTTTATTCTGTTCTTATCTATGGACAGATCACACTTGTTAAATTGAATGAATGCGTTAAGGCTTGAGGAAGGAGAATCTCCGCTCGCCGTCCACGCGTGATCGCATCAAGAAGTCAGTCGGTAGCCTCCCTCGAGACTTCGGTAAAATCCGTACGCCCTTCGGAATGCTGTGTTCGGGCGTCTAGTTGGTACTGAATAGCTCGTTTCCGTGGTCCAGCTGGCACTGACGTGGTAAAAAGAACTTAGCGTTCAAACTGATAAGGTTAAGGCCTTGCAGAAACATCCCCAGAGTCACATGGCTGTCGCAGTCATAGTCATTGCTTTTACATGATAAATTACATTCCGAGCGAGATGTGCAAGAACCATCAGAATCGCTTTCTGTCGCCGTCGCCGACACTCATGTGACGTCATATCCAAGAGCAGTTAAGCCATGCTAAGATTTAGTTGATTACCTTCCGTTTTTCTTGATTACAGGTGAAAATGCCCACTTTCATGGATCGATTTCGTGTGATCGGGAGCGAATCGGATGTTTATTTTACCAATTATCAAAAATTTCATATTTCTGCATAAGCTGACCAATTATCGAAAACCTCTAAAGTAGACCTTGGGGGGGGGGGACGCGTGCGTGTGTGTGTGTGTGTGTGTGTGTGTGTGTGTGTGTGTGTGTGTGTGTGTGCGCGCGCGCGCGCGCACCACATTATTTGTCTATTTACTTGCATATCTGTCTGTCTATTTTTCTATCAATCTATCCATCTAGCTATTCATCTATCTGTCTGTCTGTCTGTCTGTCTGTCTGTATGTATGTATGTCTATCTGTCTGTCTGTTTATCTATCTACATATCTGTCCATCTGTGTATGTGTGTATGCGTACGCGCGCGTGTGTCAAGAGTGATGTATTGACTGATTTGATATACTTATGTATTCCTCTTGTCCTTTATCTACAGGTTTGTATAGTTTGTTGTTTGTGTGTTCGTTTCTCCACAGCAACTTTCTTTGAATTCATTCATTGCTTGGTTCATCGATTTACTTATTCATCCGTTCATTCCAGTCACTCATCCTGTAAATACATTTATTCTTTTGGTCCCTCCGTCCTGCTCACCTCCAGGCGGCTATCGTGGGAGCCACGCCCAAATGGTGGTGCCTGGACCCGACCTCTCTGGAATCCATGGGCAACCTCACCCTCACCAACCTCACCCCCCACACCTGCACCCCGCCCTCTCTCCCCGCTCTCTCCTCCTCCTCCTCCTCTGACGTCAACTCCAGCTTCGATGATCGCCATGACAACCACGTCAGCGATGACGTGGCGGCGCCATCTGCATCTGCCCTCGGAGGATGTGTGCGTTACTACGACCCTGAGTTGGTGACGATTGTCAGCGAGGTAAGGGACGGAGTCTTTTTGTTGTTGTTGTTGTTGTTGTTGTATGGCGGTGGTGGTTTTGTTGTTGTTGTTGTTGTTGTTGTTGTTTGTTGTTGTTGTCACTGCTGTTACGGTTGTTTTGTTGCTGTTGTTTATGATGATGCCGTTGTTGTTGTTGTTGTTGCTTTGTTGTTGTTGTTGTGTTGTTGTTTGTTGTTGTGTTGTTGCTGCTGCTGTTTTTGTAGTCGTCGAAATGGTTGTTGTCGTCGTTTGTGTTGTTCTTTTTTTCTTTTCATGCTGATGTGATCATTGCTCTTACTATTGATTTTGTTCTTGTTGCTCTTAGTTTGTTTTTTTTGTTGTTTTTTTTTGTTACTATTATTGTTGTTGCTGCTACAGTTGCTGCTGCTCTTGTTCTTACTGTTTTTTTTGGTGCTGTTGTCGTTGTTGTTGTTGTGTTTGTTGTCTTTGTGGTGACTGTTGTTGTTGTTGTTGTCGTTATTGTTGTTGTTGTTGTTGTTATTGTCGATGTTTATGTTGTAACTGGAGGTGTTAGTGTGGTTGCTGTTATTGGAGTGGTTGTCGCTTCTGTGTTGTTGTTGCCGATCGTGTTGCTGTTGTTGCTGCTGCTACTGTCATGGTGTTTCAACTCGCTTCAGGTCAACAATGTGCATGCAACAGTGTGTTGTTCAACTCTCTTGAGGTCAACAATTGTGCATGCAATAGTGTGTTGTTCAGCTCTCTTCAGGTCAACAATGTGCATGCATTAGTGTATTGTTCAGCTCTCTTCGGGTCAACAACAATGTGCATGCAACAGTGTGTTGTTCAGCTCTCTTCAGGTCAACAATGTGCATGCAACAGTGTGTTGTTCAGCTCTCTTCAGGTCAACAATGTGCATGCAACAGTGTGTTGTTCAGCTCTCTTCAGGTCAGCAATGTGCATTCAATAGTGTTTGTTTCAACTGTGTTCAGGTCAACAATGTGCATGCAATAGTGTTTTGTTCAACTCTCTTCAGGCCAACAATGTGCATGCTATAGTGTTTCGTTCAACTCTCTTCAGGCCAACAATGTGCATGCTATAGTGTTTCGTTCAACTCTGTTCAGGTCAACAATGTGCATGCAATAGTGTTTCGTTCAACTCTCTTCAGGTCAACAATGTGCATGCAACAGTGTTTCGTTCAACTCTCTTCAGGTCAACAATGTGCATGCAACAGTGTTTCGTTCAACTCTCTTCAGGCCAACAATGTGCATGCAATAGTGTTTTGTTCAGCTCTCTTCAGGTCAACAATGTGCATGCAGTAGTGTTTCATGTAATGGCAAACACACCATACCGATCTAATTACAGACCTTCTTAGCATACACACAGATCACGAAACTGACAAATTTTATATTGAGGTCAACGCTTGCGTGCTAGGCTAAATTGCTTCTCTGAATGCGATCGCTCATGCACAATATATATGCTTGCCCGACCACAATGGGTGAAAATGTGCCGTGGCGAAGTGGTTAGCGTCGCGGACTCCCGGCTGGGAGGTCGTGGGTTCGAATCCCATCAGAGTCATGTGGGTTTTTTCTGCCCCGACCGGCTCCTACCCAGAGTTGAGTGTGCTGCGGACTCAGTTGGGAAGACTGGGACCACACAGTTGAGTTTCGTCCACTTAATGGATGCGTTTCTGAGAGTGTTGCTCAAATTTCCTGACCAACACTGCAGGTGCCTGTATCTCTCGGGCATGGTTGACGCTGGGATATATTAGGAAAGGAAGCGTAGAGTACACCCTGTCATGTAGTCTCAGACCGAAGTGGAAATCCGTAGCAGCATCATCTTAATCATCCTCATTCCTCATCGATCAGCATAAAAAAAAAAAAGTCTCAAATTCTGTGGCCCTTCATGCCCTGCTTTCATGGTGACCTCAATTTCGATGTCCTCTCCACGTCTGTAGCCTTGGTTTGGTTCCGTCGGGGTCACCGGTATCGGCGAGTCCATGGGGGCTGTCGTTGGACGGACGTGGTGGCGCCCTCTGCAGGGAGAGCTCACTCACGCCGGCACCGCGACTAAGCAATCATTGTTGTCAGTAGGGGGCTTAGTAGGTGGTGTCCTGCGTATGTTAGATCAGAAACACCACCGAAGTGACTCGGCAGCAGTGCAGTGTCTCCTCCGGTGGGTGCCTCTTGACGACTTGACATTGACTGCTCCCTGTGGATTGCCGGTGCCGGGGCTGCGGCGGTTCAGACCGGGCTGTGGCTGTGGACGGGGTGTCGGAATGAGCGGCGTGGGTGCATTGCCTATGGGGTGACGCAGAGATTGGGACAGAAAAAAAGGCCTAGACATTACGGTACTTCTTCTTCCTCGTTCGCCTCTCTTTAGATGTCCAGCCCAGTGTCCTGGGTGAAGAATTCGTCCGCCGCAGCTCCTCCAGGGTGCCGTACAGCTTGGCCTCCAATGCTGTCGGTGTCGGCCAGTATTTGTTTCGGGATGCAGCAGCATGCGTCCGACAGTTTTGGAGGTTATGTTCTGCTGTCATTGGTCCCTGACTACAAGGGCACTCTCCAGACTGTCCAATGCCGAGTTTTGTGTGCATGTGGTGGCGCAGACGATTGTGTCCAGTTCGCATTCGGACGATCATACAGTACAAGTGGGTGAATTTTAACAATGTCAGAACATGGTCATAAAGATCTCTGTCCGTACTACTGTTTGTCGTGGATCATGCCTGTTAAGAGTCGTATATAGATCGAAAGGTATCGTGCAAAATGAAAACGCGATCTACGATTTATAAAGTACATATTCGGCTGCAACCAGCAAGTGCGGATGGGAATGTATGCTTTCGTAAAATGAGCATACAGAAAATGTATGCAGTATGCTCTCAGGTCGAATGTATACCAGGTGGAGTTAGACTTTTAAAGACGACAGAATCTGTGTCTGAAAAGAACTAATTAAAACGACTTCTTGACTACCTGGCCAGATCCTTATCCATCTTTGGATTTTTAAAAAATTTTTCAAGCTAATGAAGACTTACGCTTGGCTGAAAATGATTTAATAATAATAATAATAATAATATAATGATAATAGTGATAAGAATAATAAGAATAATTACAATAGTAATATAATGATAATGATAATAATGATATAGTAAATAATAATGATAATGATAATAATGATAATTATAATGATAATAATAATAATAATAATAATAATAATAATAATACTGATGATAATAAGGTTAATAATAATGATGATGATCATGATCATGATGACCATGATGATGATAACATAGCATTTATAAAGCCCCTTGCCAAAGGTTCTAGGCGCTGACAATCCACACTCTTGTGTACACAACGAGCTGCCTACCTGGGTAGTGGCGACTGAAGGTCTGCCTGCCGGCGCTTCATTCAGTCGTTTCCCGTGCATGTCATCCAGTCCATATCGTTCACTCCATTTCCTTACTTCCTCATTCTTTCAATTTCTCACGCATGCTATGCGTAACGTGTCATCCATACCAACGGCGGTAGCTTGCACAAGATCCTGCATCACAGACTGAAATGTTGCCCGCAGGATCACTGTGAGCCAGCTGATGACTACAGTGAAGGGCGATGCCCACAGGTAACGTAGACCCGACACCGTCTGCTTGCAGTGGGACCTGGTGTGTGTGAACGGAAGCACATCAAGGCGCTGATCAACTCGGTGCAGATGGCGGGAGTGCTGGTGGGCGCCGTCATCAGTGGTCAGTCCTCGGACACCGTGGGTCGCCGCCTGACCTGTTACCTCACCATGCTGCTGCACGCAGTGACCTGTCTGCTGGCTGGACTGTCCACCACCTGGCAGATGTTCGCCGTTTGCAGGTGGATGGAAGAGTTTTTTTTTTCTTTTTTCAAATGTTCATGATGTTGTAGACTAATACAAAATCCTCCAAGACTGTTCCAGAACAAAACGTGGCAGTGAACGGTTTACTGATGA
>JADBJO010021189.1:0-2500 GCA_016801955.1 Conus betulinus
GCCGCGTTTGAACTGTCCCTTTGTCCTGACTCACGTGCTGGACTACGCTGCCGCTCATTATCGTATGTTTGTTCATAATATGACGTCACGTCACAATCAAGATGACTTTAACATTGAGGCGGTTGTGAAGACTACGAGTACATACGTGGAAGTCGGAGGGATGAATACTGCTGTGTCTCTTTTCTATGTAACGTTTTCGTTAGTGTCTGAACGAGATTCTCTTCCTCTGCGATGAACACTATGTTTTGACATCAATGTATGTTCAGTCTGTTATCCCCCGTCTGTCACTGTTCGTCTGTTTTGTAACTGTCTCCTAATCATGTGAATATAAATGTGTACACACTACAAGAGAACAAGTTCAAAAAATTTCTACAGATTCGGTTTTGTTTTCTGCTTTTTCCTTGTGTACGAACTTGAAACGAAGGTAGAAAATACTTCGGCTAATGAGAGATTATCGTGCCAACATTTTCTACTGGGCAGATTATATTACCTTACCTATAACAAATCGAATATCTTTTAAAAGGCATTTCAATTATCTTAAGTTAACAGTTTTAAAAATCCCATTCTTGAATTCATTTTTTTTGCAAGCACAACGTCGAGATCTTTCAAAGTATAACGCCTCGACAATTTAGGAGTTACAAGAGCGAAATCATGTCTTTAAAACCGCAAAGCGAAGCTCTCTTCCACTTAGCCTTTTAAAATCTAAGTTCATTGTCTTCCTTAATTTAGTAAAGATTTGATATCTTACACTCGATTTAAGAATAGAAAGTGCAAGAAGAGGCCAGATACTATAGCGCAAAGAGTGCCACTGGCATTACTCGCAAGATATGGGGAGAAAGCGTGTTCACCAAAATTTATTGACTTTTCTGCCAGAAGGTCGTGTTGCGAATAAAACATTTTACCAGTGACGGGTCATGGTGAAACAGCTTACCCTGTTGTCTTCCTGAAACAGATATACACCAAACCATTCAAACATTTTCATGGGTTTCCTGGAAACCCAAAAAAAGTATGGTCCATGACATCAGGAATTGGTAATAATTGTGCGTTTTTGTCGGTGAGTTTGTTTGTTTCTATTTGTAATTTTTTTTTTTTGGTGGACTTCCGCTTACCAAAAGGCAGGTCGTTACTTATTTCATGAATGAAGAAATCCTTTTTTTGTATTAAAAAGCACTTATCTTTGTTTGTTTGTCACTGTTAAATAGTATGCACATTTTTGCATTACGTTTACATTACAAAGCGTTTTTTGGTCTTACACACACCCGGCCCCCTCCCTCTCTCTCTCCTCCCTCTCTCTCTCCCTCCTCTCTCTCTCCCCTCTCTGTCTCTCCCTCTCCCCCCAAAAAAAACTCTCTCTGTGCTTCCTGTCTGTCTGTCTGTCTCTCTGTGCTCTCTCTCTCTGTCTCTCTCTCTGTCTCTGTCTCTTCTGTCTCTGTCGCCCTCTCTCTCTCTCGCTCTCTCATCTCCTCTCATCTCCTCTCTCTCCAAATTTTCAATATTCTGTCACAGCTCTCTTACTGGTAAACATGTGCGTAAGCATTGTGTAGGAAGCGGATGAAATCTGGAAATGATGGATTTTCTTCTTAAGAGTGGTCTGGGCTGGGGTGGGGGATAAGAGGAGGAAAAGGGAGCAGAAAGGGAGGGGAGGGGAGGGGATGCAGCGATATTTGGGGGGAAGATGTGGGGGAGCACTGGGATCGGGAGTGGCGTATAGTTCTGAGGAGCTGGGATACACTTCATGTTTAGAACGGATGGGTTGCGTATATTTGCTTGTTTCACACCTCTATATCACCCCCCCCCCCCCCTTTTCTGCCTGACTTTCTTTGAGTGCGTTCTAATGTGCTTAGGGGGCTTTGGTGATATGGTCTAATTCTGAGAGCTTTCTTGGTTCAATTGCCATTGATCGTGGAAAACCTTCAGAATTCACCATCACTGTACTGTACTATTTAATGGCACTCGGAGGGCGATCCGGGGGGGAGGGGGTCACCAGTGGCGGGGGGAGGGAGGATGATGACAGTATGTAAAGGAAAGATGATGTCCTGTATGACCTCTAGGTTTTTAAAAGTTCAAACAGGTTTCTGTTGATACTAAAATGAGTTTATAACGAAAACATTTGGATCAGAGCTAAGATTGATTTTTTTTAAAATTGTTGTTTTTTGGGTTTAAAAAATTTTTTTTTTGTTTATTAACCTCTCTGTCTCTTTTTAATAATATATCAATGCCTATATACTGTACCGCTTATTTGCGGAGTCGTGTAGACTTCGTCGTGGTTGCTAAGGATCAGCAGTGCTATTCACGCGGTGATGTAGTGGTTTACTGCCTAAAGTCAATATATCAATGTTTATATCGGGTTATGTTATTTTTGCGGAGTCGTGTTTAAACTTAATCATGATTGCTCAAAACCAGCAGTGCTATTCACGTGGTGATGTAGTGGTCTACTGCCTAAAAGTCAATATATCAATGTTTATATCGGGTTATGTATATTTTGCGGAACAGGTAGTCG
>JADBJO010021189.1:7500-17500 GCA_016801955.1 Conus betulinus
CTATAGACAACACATTTTCATTTTGATTTCAGAGCTCCGTCCTGGTAATGTTTACCCTCTGCGTGCCGAAAGTTAACAGAGAGAGAGAGAGAGAGAGAGAGAGAGAGAGAGAGAGAGAACATATTTTAAGATACTTATTACTAAATCAACAGACGCCGAAACCATGGTGTTTAGAACGGCTGGAGTCGAAGCGTTGACGAAAAGAGCCTTCAGACTGTTTTGTTTTAAGTTTCTGTTTGGTGCATCCTTTTTCTTGTCTTTCTTCCACACTGGTCCCAAATTAAAAAGGAAAAAAAAAAAGACTGAAAGGCCTATCATCCCCTTTTCACCACCCCCTCTCCGCCCCCAACCCCTTCCCCAAACCCTCTTAGTAGTGGGAAGAAACCGTAGGGTGAGTTTGACAGCAGAAGGGTTTCAGAAAAAGCCATAGCCGTTCAAGACTAAGATTTGTAGCCTCTGCGTTGCCTGAGCTTCTCGAGGCTTTGTGTATCCTCTGGAAGCATTAGCAGCATGTGTGATCTACTTGTTCACTTGGTTGTGCCTCCAGTGTACCTTCCTGGTTCAGCGCTGCTTTACATGAACTCAGAACGTGTTCCCAACGTTTTATTGCCGTGACGGTGTGAACACGTTGGATATTTGATTTCAGTGAAAGAATATATGTAATTTGTATTATTTTGCTGCTTTGCGTGCGCAGTTATTTACTTGCACCTTGAATCTACTGCTTGTATTTGGGTAATTTCCATGACACGAAGCTGTCTTTCTTAGTTTAAGACTTTTTAAAACAATATTCGTTTATTGAAGGTTTTTGTACTCCAGTTCTTATAGAACAGGGAATACTTTACAATGGGAACGAAGAAATGCTGTCTGTGTGTCTGTCTGTTCGTGGTCAAAATGTGTTCCACTCGCTCGAGACAAAACTACTGGGCCGATCTTTCTGAAAATTTGAAGGTATATTCATTATGGGTCACGGATGATGCCCGATGTTTTGTTTTAACCGTTAACGGCTATAATGGCCCATAACGTTTTTTTTTTCTTTATGGAATATATCAGAAAGTACTTGGTCGATCTTTCTGAAAATTTGAAGGTATGTTTGTTATGGATCACGGATGATGCCCGTATATTATATTTAACCGTTATAGCCGTTACTAACGGCCGAATGTAGAAGGGTACCCCCTTTTAATCCAGCCCGCCCACACTCTAAAACTATCGACACCACAGAACAAAATACAAAACCCAAATAATAGGTGCAACAAACAATCAAATTTTATTCAAATTCACACTCACCCACACACTATCAGCAAAAAAACAACAAAAAAAATCTTCAAAAACAATAATACAAAAAAAAAAAAAACCCACCAAAATCAGCAATACACAATAAAAATGCCCCCGACACCCCCACCTTCAAATCCAGGAAGCCTCAAGGGACCCCAACCCACACAGGTTTAATACCGGACCAGGGATACTCCAGGGACTATCACGTGGTAACCTGGGGCTGGGTCATCCAGAGGTAGGATGGCCCACCGAACCCAAAGTGCCCGCGCGATACGAACCACAAAGGGAATAAAACACTCACGCACACCCTTCACACACTCGAACCGTCTTTTTTTTTTTTTACACAATCAATTCCCACACTCCAACTTTTTCCCCCTTCCTTCACGAATGTTCACGGTTTGTGCACTGGTGACCACACTGTCACCGAGGTCCTGATGCCCCAGCAGACGAAGCGCCGAACGATGAAGAATCGACGATGTCACAAGGTTCAACACGCAGTCGCTGATTCAAAGTACACTGTGACACACATTGAAGAAAATGAAGAGCCCAGCAGGTCAGCAGCTCAGCAGATCTCAGCAGGAGGAGGGGGAGCTCCGATGCTGGCAGAAGGATGAGCTCGCCCCCTTCCAGGATGACCTAGAGGTCGGCCAGAAAGAAAGTCGGAAAAAGGGCAGTACCAGGTAAGATGCCTCATACAAGAGGTTGCAGCAGCAGAGCGGTCAAACCCTGTCGACACCTGGACATACGATAGTTTCATGACTACTCTGGCCCGCAACTGATCATAGAACTTCGGGCACACCAGAACTACAACCCATTGTCTCTGCGACTTCAGTATCGGCCAAGGCATTTGAGCCATCAAACTAAGTGTTACACATACACCAACAACCCAATCTGGCACTCACAATTCTACCAAAAGGGACATAAATCAGCCTACAATATCCGTAAAAAAAAACAACAACAAAAAAAAACAAAAACAAACCAGAGTGCACACACACACACACACACACACACACACACACACACACACACACACACACACACACACATACATAGTGTTAACTTCCGATTATGAACACCCCGGCTTTCTCTATATTCTGGAATGTCGAAGTCAACAAAGTCAATTAATAATACTGTCAATGCGACAAAAATTATTAACAACCATCCTTTCACATACCACACTATCAATGTCATATTATTCCACATCTCAATCGACACACTCAAACGGTATGTACCCAGTGGGACAGGATGATGCCATATATCAATCAACGAAATTATCCACAGGGAAATTATAACATAATAAAGAACGGCATATAATGAATGCCAAACGATTCAACAACACACAACAACAACACCAGAGAGCTAAAGCGCTCGCCGCTGCTGAATAAGACAATATTGAGTCAACCCCGATATGATATCATAATCCAATAATAAAATGGATGACCTCTGTAACTGCCCTGAACTCAAACAGCACAGTATCACCAAAACCAATAGCCATCGAAAACAAATGACCGGCGAGGCCATATGTAGTAACGAAGACCCAGACATACTAACAAAAGCGGAGCGACAGGACGGCGCCCCCCTGCTGGGCTGTACGTGACTAGGCATACGCCTAATCAATTTCAACTTGCAACCAAATCACTGCACTAACTTAAAAATAACACAAATTTTAAAAACTACCTATTCCAACTTCCAATCATAATCACAAAAAGAAAACATAATGCATTGAATATATCAATGCATAACACCGCAAACATTCATCACTTCAAACCACCAATATCATATAATTCACCAACTTCACACAAACAACCATACACTATTTTCTCTCCAACTACAAACAGCAATCCTTCATATACATATAAAAAAAAGGGCGAACGAAATATTTTTCTTCTCCAATCAAAAGAAAAAATAAGAATAAACAAAAAGCTATCATAATCTTCTTCAATTTTTATATATACGAACTTATGGTTTGACTCGATAATTATTGGAATTTAAAACAATACTTTTTTTTAAAATTCATTTTCAACAAACGACGGAAAACACAATGCAATGAAAACAACAACCGCCCGCACATACCGACATTCGGCGCGCTCGCGCGCGCATGACGATAACCTCTCGCTCGAAACAGAAGCGCGCGTCAAGCATATGACACCTCCCTCTCTCTCTCCCTTCCCCCTTGTCTACAAGACGGCGCGATTTACGGCCCCGTAGATCCTCTGTTTTTTTTCATACTAAACTGAATCGCGGTTCTTCTCAGATTTCGCCTATGTACAAACGACGCGTTTCGATCCAGAATCATCTACCTCCAACTTCTTTCTTCAATGAAACAACCTGCCCTACACTTCTCACCTGGAGTTACCATGTCCAACGAAGACAATACAGGACAAACACCCGCCAGAGCAGCTCCAGACCGGGGGAAACCCTCGCTCCCTTGAAGGCGTGGACACTGGTGGTGGCAGACACCGACACACCGATAACTTTGTCTTGGAATCCCGAGCTGTCACAAGGACACACCGATGGGTTTCTTGGCAGTCCACTGAACAAAGTGGCAAAAAGCTGCCTCCATCTGGAGCCAGGATCAAAAACCTCTGAATCGAGACAGCCAAAAACTGAAACAACACAAAAAACAGACGACACTTAAAGAGTTGACAGACACCATGAAACTGACAAGGCCACACCCTGACTTCGACCAATCATCAATAGGTTGCCCAGGGAACGGCACGACAAAACTCCAGATAGGGGCATACATAGAGACAGTCATATACAGACTCGAAACACCAACTTGCCAGAGGACCAATCAGCAATGTCACCTAGGGTGACGAGACCCACACTTCCCAATATGGGAACAACTGTGTATCGGCACAGACTCTAGATTATAAATCCCTCCAATCATCAATCGATAACCACCAACAGCTTGTACACAAGACCAAATATGGACACAACCATATACAAGCACCAGTCTCCAATAGTTGGTCAACCAATCACCCATAAATCACCAAGGCCAAGGCCACAAAATCACAAGAATGGGTACAGCCAAATATAGGCACAAACTCCACTCTCTTTGGTACCTTCGGTTTCCATTCATTTTCGGTGTTGTTCGGTCTACCGGTCTCCGCCATGTCTTTCACTTTTGTTTCTCCTCCCCCTTGACGGCACTATTTCCTCGTTTTCTCCTCTCATCTTAGTTTTCCTCTATTTTCCGTTTTTGTTCATTGTGTGTTTTTATATCTTATTTTTTGCTGTTGTAGACCAATTTAACTTTACCGCTTGCATTGGCACGTCATTACTTTTTGAAAACTCCCCCCCCCGTGGTACCATCTTTGTTTTGATTTTTTACACATTTTTCTGTCCAAACATGTTTTGTCTTACATTCCTCAGTTGGGGAATTGTTTTCAACTGCTTCAATGTTGGACCACACAACACACAACTTTCCCCACCACACACCTCACGACCACACCATGTAGAGCTGCTATATATCTTACCTTTTCCAAGTACGAGATGTCTTTGGATTTCTTATGATGAATCCTTGTTTTCTCTCTCTCACCCCTCCGCTCCTTCCAATCGACAATAAGCTTACAATCCTCGTTTTCAACAGGTTTTTGGAATTGTTCAATCAATAATTGGAAAACAACATTTTAACAGTACAAATCATTAGTTTTGATATACAATTTTAATAATAATACAAGAACAAACAACAACGCACACAACACAACACGACACATAATACAATAATAACAGTACAGTTTATGATTATACCAATAAAATTTTACAAAGATACAACTGATCCTATAAAAAGAATATTCAGAGATACACTGAAAGGTCAACACCCCCCTCCAAGTTGGCCGGTTTTTTTCGGTGTGCTTTACCGGTGATTACAGCGGTTTTTTTCCTCCAACTTTTTGTTAGGATTTTCTTAGTCTGTTTGGTCCTCTCCTCTCGAATTCCCGCAGCCAATCACAAAACCATTGATAGGCTGAAAAGCCTCGGGGCGGGGGATGGACAAGCAGATGAAAAGTAAGGCGTGTAATTTGAGTATTCCTTAATGACAACGCCGACTTTTTTGCCTCCCAGGTGAGATTCATCAGTAGAATCTGGTTGTGTGTGTGTGTGTGTGTGTGTGGTGTGTGTGTGTGTTTGTGTGTGTGTGTGTGTGTGTTCGGTTCGTTCTTCTCCTTAAACGTCTTTTCACAATGCTGTGATATTAGACGAAAAAAAAAAAAAAAAAAAAAAAAAAAAAATTAACAACAATCAACAAAAACTCCCAACAACATCTAGCATAAGCAAATCGTTCAATAAAATATTCTTGAAAGATGAATCTGAAAACCGTTGAATCACACAAATCGAAGTGGGTAAAAATGATTTCAAATGCTGACAGTGCAGAATAACATGGACAGGTGTTATTTCCTCACCGCAGACGCACTTACATGACTGTTGAATTTGCATCTGAGAGCGTTCAGTCTGAATCTGTAGACCAGGGATGACAGTGTTCGGTTTTCACACATGAGCTCACCATTGCAGGAATGTATATGTTTGACTTTGAAAATATTCCTCTTTTCAGTGAAATTTACAAAGGAACCTCCTAATAGTTTCCTTCACATGATTCCAACAGTTTTCGTTATTAAGGAATAACTTTCAGATAAAGATAAAGGAATTTTAACATGCACAGAATTTTTTAATGTTCATTGCACCCTTTTTAGCTGTTCTGTCCGCCCATTCATTACCCAAAATATTACAATGTGATGGAACCCAAGAGAATGAAATACTAGTTCCGCGCTGTGCCAAAAAATGGATTGATGACTAATGTCTGCAATAATATCACCTCTTACTTTTAGATTATAAGACTGTAGCGCGTCTAAAACAGATTTAGAATCAACTAAAAATAATACCTGAACTAGACTAAAAGGAAGATCAAGCAGAAAATTCAAACCCATCATTGTTGGTGTGTGTGTGTGTGTGTGTGTGTGTGTGTGTGTGTGTGTGTGTGTGTGTGTGTGTGTGCGTGTGTGTGTGTGCAGACCAGTATGCATATGCACATGCACATTCGTGTACGCATCTTGTGCGTATGTTGGTTTGAACACCCTTTAATCTCCGATGGAAATCTACATTGATAATTGGAACTATAACAACAACAACAACAACAACGATAATGATAATAATAACAATGCTAATGATGATAATGAGGAGGGGAGGGGGAGACACGAACAGTTGTTGTTCGATGTTTGCGTAATACAGTGCCTAAATAGAGTGTACGCGCGCGCGCGTGTGTGTGTGTGTGTGTGTGTGTGTGTGTGTGTGTAAGGAAATGCTGGGGGGGGGGGGGGGGGGGGGGGGGGAGTGGGGGGGGGGGGGGGGGGGGCAGTAGAGTGGGGAGGAGGGTGTCGAGGATGGTGTTGAAGATTCCAGTCTCTCTCTGTCTCTCACATGTGTAAAAGCCGCGTATTGAAAGTGGTCCCGCGGATAGTACACCAGCGTAGAAAGTGTGAAGTCTTCCATGTGCGAAGTTCGGGTCTCTCATGGGACAGGTACATACATATTTCTCCCCATTCCCACCGACTACATTTTTAAGCGCCGGTATCGTACATGGGGCATCGTACATGTAGAAGAAACCATGGCAACAAGACTTGTTACTGGCAAATTTGTTGGGAAAAAAAAATTCTTGCTTTAGAAAATGAAAAAATCCGCTATGAATATTACTTCGGTACAGCCCTGAATCCCGTGTAGAAGTGGCAGGTGTGGTTCTTTAGGGGAAGGACTCGGACAGTGTTCTCCATTTAAGTTATAGAGTTGTTTATATCTATATATCGAAAGTCACTTCCAGCCTGTCTCTTATAAGTGGTGGAAGTAGATACTTTACGGTAACAGATATCGAAAGAAATTTGTATTTTTCTTGGGGACTGTAAAAACCCCCCCAAAAAACCCAAGAATGGCTTCAGGGGTAACCCAACCCACCTTAGGCTCTTTTGCGTTTAAAAGTGCATGTGCTCCGAGTGATAGAATTCGAAATAAGTTCAAACATGAACTGATGTATGACAACAACGAATACTGACACAAGTTAAATGCAGTCTCTCTTACCAGCTTTACTGGTGTACATGTGAGTAGATAAATTGTAGGCAAGACGGTGTGAACCCAGCCACACTTTGGACCGGACGCGGCAGATAGGTGCTGTTCCGTCAACATTTGTGGTTGCTTGCAAACGTTATGCGGCAGATAGGTGCTGTTCCGTCAACATTTGTGGTTGCTTGCAAACGTTCTTCTCCCCCCCCCCTCCCCCCCCCCCCCTCCCCCCCTCTCTCTCTCTCTCTCTCAAGAGTGAGACTATGACAGTGTCAATACTAGGGGCTCACCTCCGACTGTGACTGCGCTGCTGTCTGTGGTGTTGATCTTCATCACCTCGGTCTTCTTCTTTTATCTTGTCAGAAAAGCTATGCCAGCGGGAGCGAATGTTCCTGGTAGGACCACCCAAGCTGAGCAGGTCGAAGGGTAGAGGTCATACTAATGTAAACCAACGCACCTGAAAATATTTGGTCATCAGCGTAGGCCTACGAGTGCTCATTTATATTTATATCTCTTTGTTTATAGCTAGTTTTTTTTTTTTTCAAGATACTCCCCCCCCCCCCCCCCCCTCCCCCGCTCGCCACCCTAGTTTTGAAGGAATTTTTAAGGGTTTTGGAGGGTATGGTTTAAAACAAAACAAAACAAACCAAACAAAAGTAAGTTACCGTTTGGCAACGTTTGTGCATTTATTTCAGGCGCCTACTTCGCCATCGACTTTGGCTTGCTGGCTGCACACTAAAAATTAATGAGCGAACACCTTGCCTAAGAATCTAGTATTTATAGACAGACACAATTATGTCGTTTTGAGATTTTCCTTTTCAATTGTTTGAATTAAACAGGGTTTAAACTGGACAGGTTTTTAAATGACAGAATCAAAGAGAGAATCATTTATAGAAAGTTGATATCCTTCTTTTCTATCATTTGACCGTTAAGGTACATGCCAGGTGGTTCTAAGTAGACAGATTAAAATGAGAGGAATGGGATCTATTTTGGGGAGGTCACCTAACGCAAAGATAGGGTTACGGGTGAGTGCGAAGGCCTGTATGAAATGTGACGTCAGGTAAGGGGTAGCTCATGTATGTTTTTTTGATAGTAAATGATTTCATCAGCAGACACCCAAAAAATAAGTGAAATGACTGGTGGGGATGTTAATTTTATCAATTATCATTAATATCAACCTATGGCTCAAATTTATTCTATGCCTCAAAAGCTCACATGAAGTATGTAACCTGGGACCGGTTCTTTCACAATTTTTATAAATGATCTACCAGATAACCTTGTCAGTCCATGTAAAATATTCGCAGGTGATACTAAGATTTACAATTGTGCATCAAAGAGCACTTGTATTCAAAACGATATCTACAAAACTGCAAGAGTGGTCTGAGTCGTGGAATCTGATTTCAACATACCAAGTGTGGGTGTATTGCATGTTGGGAATAATAATCAGAAAAATGAATATAAAATGATGGAAAATGATGTTTTATCACCAAGTAGAGGTTCTTATTGAAGAAAAAGACTTTGGTGTTACCTTCGATAGCAGGTTGTCATTTGACCACCACTTACAGAGAGTGGTAAATAAAGCTAACCAAATGTTAGGTATCATAAAAAGAAATTTTAATTACTTAGATAAAGATACTTTTTTGAAATTATACAAAGCTTTTGTCAGGCCACATTTGGAGTACGCTAATGTGATTTGGAGCCCTTTTTAAAAGCGTCAATCAATAATGTTACAAAACGTTCAAAAAGACCAAAGTGCTAAAGCACTGCAAAAACTTATCGTATAATGAAAGATTGAAATATTTGAATCTGCACTCTCTGAGGGGAAGAAGGATCAGAGGTGACCTACTTCAAGTTTATAAGATCTTTCATGGCTATGATGATATTGACATTGAGACTTTCTTTTCTGTTGCACAAACTGCGAGTACTAGAAAGTCTGAAGGAAAGATTTTTTTTTTTTTTTTTGTAAAGCACTGTCACACTAATCAACGTAAATTTTCATTTTCGTATAGAGTTGCTAACCACTGGAACGAATTACCTGCTATCATTAAATTTGCACCTGATATTAATACTTTCAAGAATTTTCTAGATAATGATTCAAAATTTAGAAAACTGTTTTATGATTATGATGGATTGCAATGAAGATATTTACTAATTGTAGCATGCCATCCGACAAAAAAAAGTGAAGAAATTTAGAGGGGACACATGATAGACCGCGAGGTCTAGGCTAATGAAGCCAATCCTACTACTACTACTACTACTACTACTTTATGCAAAATTCTAATTGTGGCGTGTGGCCCGCCCATCATGTGATCGAAAGAAACAAAACAAAAGCGCGAAACGCGAAGTCGGTAGTTTACGGAGAGTGACTAGCCTTGCCGGGTGTTGACAAGCGCTATGGCGTCGTCTGCTGCAGCAACTGCGAGCTCGGGTCTTCGTTACAAAGACAAAGTGACGATCGTCACTGGCGGATCGAAAGGGATCGGAAAAGGCTGCGTAGAAGTCTTTGGTGAGTGTGTTGTTATTGTTTACTACTATTTTGGCTTGTTTGACAACAGTAGCAAAAAAAAGTCATGTCGACCTTGTGACCGACTTGGTCGGGTATGGGACGGAGGCGAGATGCAAAAAGGGGTTTGAACCGCCCTTCCCTTTCCGCCGTCACATCCGCTCACCTTCCTCC
>JADBJO010021189.1:22500-30011 GCA_016801955.1 Conus betulinus
AATCGATTAAATATGTCAAAGCCATTAGTATAGCTATCATTTCGGCAACTAAAAATAGATCGATTTTTGCCTTTTGAATATGCTTTATCTACTTTAAGTGATGGAATACAAAAGCAGATCCAGCATCTTTGTTCTTTGTCAATGATCCATCAGTATATACCTTAAGATGGTTAGGATACTTGCTTTGCATATGCATCTTTGCTGAATATGACAAGATATGCAGATGATCAGCTTTTTTAGCATCAGTGTGATTGAGGTCAAATTTTGCCCTGTTTCTTTCCCAGCTTGGGATTGGATCAGTGTGAGATATCTTTGCCAAAGAACAGTAAACAAGTGGGGTAGTCTTGCTCCCATAAGGAAACCTAACACAGAGTAACTTTTATTCAAGACTGGCACAGCCTTTTAAACTTGAATAAAGTCAGACAAATACAAAGACAAACAATCTAATAGTGGGGAAAAACAAGCGCAGGCCAACAACTAAATTGTCTTCATAGTAATGACTTGACAAGAGGTGAGATGTAAAAACTGGAACATGAAATAAGAAAATATGAAAACTCCTCACTGGCTGCATAAGGGAATCATCGCAATCTCTTTTAAAGGCAGATATATTTGTATTGCCTGCTGTTTTCCCCCACTATTAGATTGTTTGTCTTTGTATTTGTCTGACTTTATTCAAGTTTAAAAGGCTGTGCCAGTCTTGAATAAAAGTTACTCTGTGTTAGGTTTCCTTATGGGAGCAAAGACTACCCCACTTGTTTACTGTTTATTGTTTACTGTTCCCTGCCTCATTTCATTTCCAATTTCCTTTGCCAAAGAGTTGGGGGTCAAAATCAGTTTTCTGCAACAAATGGGCAGAGTATGAGCCAATAGTTGACAAGCAGGAAATGTTTTTTGCTCATTTGGGGTAATCAGTAGATGTGTGTGTGTGTGTGTGGGTGTGTGTGTGTGGTGTGTGTGTGTGAAAACCTGAAGTATGTATGGTGAAATATTTGAACAATTCCATGCCTGTGTGTGTGTGTGTGTGTGTGTGTGGTGTGTGTGTGTGTGTTCGTGAATTCACTTTTACTGCATTTTTGTCTCTGCATGTCTGCCCTCATTCTTGAACGTAGACGCGGGATTTGGCGAGTGTGATGTTCATGCATGCTGAGCCTCTTTTTAGTGTGTGTGTGTGTGTGTGTGTGTGTGTGTGTGGGTGTGTGTGTGGTGTGTGTGTGTATGTGTGTGTGCATGTGTGTGTGTGTGCGTGTGTGTGTGTGTGTGTATGTGTGTGTGTGTGTGTGTATGTGTGTGTGTGTGTGTGTGTGTGTGTGTGTGTGGTGTGTGCATGTGTGTGTATGTGTGCGTGTGTGTGTGTGTGTGTGCATGCATGTGTGTGTGTGCGCGCATGCTTGCGTGTCTGCAAGTGTGTGTTTGTGTCTGTATGTGTGTGTGTGTGTGTGTGTCTGTGTCTGTACTGCATGCATTATGTGTGTTCTTCATTTTATTCCTGTGTTGACTTTATGATTTTATGTGCAGGTTGTCTACAGGCTCAGAAATGTCAGAATAGGGCAGGCATGGAGTTACAGTTATGCAGCATATATGTGAATGTTATATGTATACATCTTTTGTTTATGTATACATGCACTTAAACCAGTCCACAGTAGGTTCTCAACAGACAGAAAATATCAGGGATATGAAAGAAGACAGTAGAAGCAGCACCTTGTATTGGGGGGGTGGGGGGGTGGGGGGGGGTGGGGTGGGGGCAACTGGGGGTGATATCAGCATAAGTGTGTAATTCTGGCCAGTACCAATGTAAACCATTTATACCATATCTCACACACACACACACGCACACACACACACACACACACGTCTTCCTTTTCAAAATTGGATAATAGTTTTGCGCAAGCAAGAGCTTGGACCATTTAAGGGGCAGTTGCAACAGTCGGGCATTAAGTTGTATTGAAAGGATTTATTGTTTGACATAAGGGGCAGTTGCATGTTTAAGAAGAGATTGTGCAGACCATGGGGCAACTGAAGCCTCCTTAATGGGCTGTTGTGCTTGCGGAAAGTTGGAATGAGCACGTTGAGGATCCCATGAGTTATGATAAATGATGGATTGTTTATACTGTGCAATTGTTGAAAACAAATCACTATGCCACACATATCCACTACTTTCCTCTCCACCCCCACCCATTCTTTGCCTTCTTTTTTCCTCCCCATCCCCTCCCCCCATGACCGATCCCATCCCTGTCCTTCTCTCCCCCATCAATTTCATGCCTTCCGTTCTTTCTGACTCCTTTCTCCATTCTTTCTTCCCTTTCTCTCTCTGTCACACACACACACACACACACACACACACACACACACACACAGAGGGAACAAACGCACACACATGCATGCATGAACGCACGCAGGCACATGCAGTCACATAGACTCACGCACAGAGACATAGGGACATACAGAGGGAAACACACACACACACACACACACACACACACACACACACACACACACACACACACACACACACTCACTCACTCACACACACATTCACTCACACACACACACACACACACACACACACACACACACACACACACACACACACACACACACACACGCGCACACACACACACACTCACTCTCTCTCTCTCTCTCTCACACACACACACACACACACACACACACACACACACACACACACACACACTCGCTCGCACACACACACACACACACACACACACACACACACACACACACACACACACACACACACACGGCTCTACTTTTCCAGTATAGAGATGAGAGCAAACCAAAGCTACCTTTGATATGGATTGTATAGATTGTCCTAAAAAGGATTCCTCTAATATGCTGGAAAAATATGTATACAATCATTTGGAAAATCAATGTAAAAAGAAATACAACAATCTTATGGATGATTCCACACTACAAGACAAGAAGACAAGAGCAGCTTTCATAATACCTGATTAAAAGTAAAGAAATCTTAGCATCTTGACAGAAAATTATTGATTGTTTATTGCTAAACTGATCTCCACCTTAATGTCTCTGCATTATTGACTATGTTTTCCCCTTAACACCCTTCCAGATTCTAGTGTACAGCAACTCGCAATCAGTTGTCAGAATAACATAGTCTCCAGATTCACCATACTGTTTTGATATGACAACAGAACGTTTTGTTTAAATGAACTTGAATATTCAATGTAATGATGTAACTTTGTTAAATGTGGTTCTGGGACTAAAGCTATGATCTTGCCACTCAATTCAGAGAGATTTTGTTATTGATTTTATCAGTTTAAAATTATTGTGTAGTAGTTAATAGGCAAACTTTCATGTATTTGTGTTTGCGCGCACACACACGCACACACACACGCCCCGCGCGCACACACACACACACACACACACACACACACACACACACACACACACACACGCGCGGCGCGCGCACATACACACGCACGCGTGCACACACACACACACACACACACACACACACACACACACACACACACACTCACACAAACGCACATGCACACACACGCTCATACACACACACACGCGCGCGTGGTGCGCGCACTCTCTCTCTCTCTCACATAAACACACAGGCAGGCGCACGCACGCATGCACGCACGCAGGCGCATGCACACACGCGCTCGCACACACACTCATATAATGCACTTACACACATACACACACTATATATATATATATTTTTTTTTTTCTTTTTAATTTTTATGGTCTAATATCACCATCATTGTGAACAGACTCTAAATTAAATCAATCAAATCAACTCAAATCATTCAGAGAGATTATGCATGAGGTAGGTAAGTTGTCAAAGGATTCCACAGCCTTTCGAACAAGCAAGCCAGATACAAAAAAAACAAACAAAAATAAACAAAAACAAAAACAAAAAAACAAACAAGAAAGGTCAAAATCTGTAAGCATACCTCAGTAACTACAACTGAGGAATGAGGGATGAACTGATTTACTACTAAATCCGCTACTAAATAATCAACCAGCCAGCGTAAACAAACATCATGGACCCATTACACAAACCAACCAGCGACACACTGACGAACCATTAACTGACCCCAACCAAATCCTTTCCAACACCCAACTGAACCCAAACAAAACAACCAAGTAACTAACCATCTAGCTAAGTAACTGACTAAATAATCAGTAAGTGATCGTGCTATTAGTATTACTAACGATGTCAGTCACGAGGATGCGTGAAGCTATATTGTTATGCAAGATCTTAAAAAAAGAAAAAAAAAAAAACAACAAAAAAAAACCTGTGGGCAGTTTTTTTGGCTGGAGCTCAGTGAGAAGTATGTTAGTGCACAGTTCTGTGTGCATATGCATGCACCCCCCATATAGTATAGAGACAGTGTACGAAAAATTATTTACAAAATGTGTGAATTGGTGCTGTGAATGCAGGACATGACTTACAGTTCTGACAGCTGTGTGTGTGTGGTGTGTGTGTGTGTGTGTGTGGTAAAAAAAAAAAGAAGGTTGACTTGCAACAGTATCTTATGCGAAAACAACAACAAACAACAGTTGGTTGACAGCTACAGTTAAAAGAGAATACCTTGTGTTGTGTGTGTGTGTGTGTGTGTACATGAAAGGTTCCTGAAGTTGAAATATAAGCAAAGGAACTTTTTCAAATCAGTCTGAATTTCTTTGATGTTTCAAGTTTTTCTACAATTCTGTAACTTGAAATGCCCAGAACTTCTGCTGGTTATCCACACCTGTAGATTTAACCTCTTGCCTGCCTTAGTCAGTGTTCCAGAGACTAATCTGCCCACAGTGAAATAAACTTTCTTGACTCCTGGACCAGAGAATTCGTGTACACTGTCGTAACGATCAGTAAGCCTGCTATTGAATTTTATGAGGTTACGAAAATGTGTTAGTTATCATCATTTACCAAAAAATAAAAATAAAAAAAAATAAATTTAAAAAAAAAAAATAAAAGGAAAGAAAGAAAACATAACAAATAAAAGGAAAGAAAGAAAACATAACAAACAAACAAGCAGCTCTCTCCCTCTTCAAAAAAAAAAAAAAAAAGCACTTCACCAATATCTTCAGTCTATGGAAATCCCCCCCCCCCCCCCCCCCCCCCACCGGGTCCACCCCCCCCCACGGGTCCCCCCTGCCAAAAACCCCACACACACACACACAACACACACACACACCGCCTCCTTGTGCTTCCATCATCTCTGTTTCTTTCTATCCGACCCCTCCACCTCCACTCCTCTTCCTCCATTCCTTCCTCTTGGTCCTCCCACCTTCCCAACACCAGACGTGGATAACAGTAGGCTGACCTGTGCAGAGAAAGAGGGGAGAGAAGTGGGAGGCGGCCATGAACGCTATAGGGCCAGGGGAAGCAACCTTTGGTGAGGTGCGACGTGAGCCAGGAGGACCAGATCAAGGTACTACTAGCAAGAGGGACGGATGATGAGGTCAAATATCCACAAGTGAATTGTTTAGGATAGTGGTTATCAACAAAGTTAAGGACAGACACCAGGCGAACAGTTTTCTGGTCAAGGTTAGAACCTTTGCCACGGCCGTATTATCAATATTCAACAGAGGGGAAGGTAAATGTAAGGTAGGTTGATCTTCTTTCTTGCCAGGTGTCTTTCTTTGCAGATTGAAAATGATGAAGACTTTGTTGCCAGAGGTGATAACAACAGGTTTTTTTTTTGTTTTTTTTTTTTTTTACTTTAAGATCTTTTTGTGTTTCAGTCATTGGAAATGATCTAAAATTTTGCTTTGGTGTCTCAGCTGTTTAGGAAATTATGGAAGATTTTGTTTTGTTTTTTAAACACTGCATTTTGAAATGTATCCCTTGTTATCGCTTGAAATCTCTTTCTCTCTCCCCTCCCCCCCCCCCCCCCCCCCCCCCCCCCCCCCCCCCCCCCCCCCCCCCCCTCCCCCCCCCCCCCCCCCCCCCCCCCCCCCCCCCCACTCTCTCTCACACACACACACTCTCACTCTCTCCGTCTCTCTCTCTCCTCTCTCACACCACACACACACACACACACACACACACACACACACACACAACACTCACACACATACACTCACATGCATCTGTGCATGTACACATGTATACCAAGAGGTAGGGGTTGACTCTATTAAATCAGTTTTATATCAAAGGAAGGATCATCTGACAGGGATTCAGGCATGATGGTTTAACATAGAACTTGCCTGCATGTCCACATGATCATATGTTTTGAGTTTTTTTGTTTGCATGCTTGTCATCATTGTCTTTCATTTCAGAGGATATCTTAGTTAGACTGTAGCATTCACATATGTTCTGTAATATATCTTGAGTTGCTTCTGTTGATGTGATAGTTGAACATATTTTTTTGTGCAGTGTATTCCACCTTGTGTAGGATTTTAGAAAACTCTGATGTTCAAGTACTTGTTATGACAGTAAGGACAATGTGAATCAGCTGTATTGTCCTGTACTGAAACAGCCCCTCCCACCCTCTTCCTCCCCACCCTCTACACAGCCCTGGGCTAAACTTCTTATGAAGAAAAGAGAAGGCAGGGTGGAGGAGTAAGGGAGAAAGGGGGTAGAGTTTGTAGGTGAGAGACGTAAGAAGTTGATGCATTTGAGAATATCTGTGGTTTGGCTTAGTAAGAAGAATATCTATGAGAGAGAGAGAGAGAGAGAGAGAGATTTGAGGGATAGAGAGAGAGTAAGACGATTGAATTCTTGCTGTGTTTTTTCTTGGTGCATGTGTGTGTGCTAATCAGATGTTTGTGCCCTACCTCTGACATTTTTTTTTTTTGTTTTAATTAGGGGGGTGGCCCTTTGCAGTGTGTTGTCTTACAATCAGGACATTTAACAGTAGTTATGTGAGAGGAAACTGAAGCTTGACAAGCAGATTAAGAGAGCCTACACCAATCAGCCACCATGGCAAAGTGGTGAGCGTTGTGGACACCCAGCTGGCAGGGTGTGTGGGTTTTGATTCCCATCAGAGCTGTTAGGCATTTGTGAGATTTTTTTCTACCCTGACTGGCTTCCCTACCCAGAGTTTGCTTGGGGCTCAGTTGGGAAGAGTGAGACTACACACTGAACTTTCATACACGAAATGATGCATAAGAGAACTGTTGCTAAATTCCCTGAACAGTGCTGTAGTTACTGTCCCTTTGGAGCTGATTGACACTGGGGATGATGTTGTAAACAAAAGCAAGCGTAGAGCACAGCCCCTGTCCAGCAGTCTCAGACCAGAAATGGAAATCCACAGCATTCGTTTTCCAATCACCCTCGTCCTCATTGATTAGATTAGGATTAGAGAATTGGCTCAAATCCTCAGCGGATCCACACGACGACTTCATGCCCTGGCTCTCAGAGTGACTCCAGTTTTGATTTCCCCTACCTCTTTTTACCTCTTTGGGTTTGCCGCTTGGTGAGGTTCGGTCGGGTCCATTGTGTATTGGCAGATTTGATGATGACCTGGTGTCGCTGGACGGCCTGATAAGCATTCCTTTTGAAGGGGCCT
>JADBJO010021190.1:10000-15000 GCA_016801955.1 Conus betulinus
AGTAAATCCGCCAGTTAACAGGCTGTGTGTGTGTGTGTGTGTGTGTGTGTAACAGGCAAAGGGTCTGCGAAGCGTGTGTCTGTTTCATGAGCAATAATCACCTGAAATCTTCCACCAGGCGGTAGAGAGTGGCGTATCGATCGGCGTCATTAACAAGAGTTTCCGCCTCCTTTGTATACTGCACGCACAGGGAGGGCAAACCTGTTTCTTACATACAGCGGACAAAAAGGTATTGAGCACGTATGCATGTGTAAATGACGCTGGAGCTTAGCGGCAAGGAGCAGTCTTTCCAAGCTGTTTGATTACATTACAATTCGAAAGTGTTTTAATCATACCACATGTAGGCTACGCAACTCTCTCTCTCTCTCTCTCTCTCTCTCTCTCTCTCTCTCTCTCTCTGTGTGACCCAAACACACACACACACACACACACACACACACACCACACACACACACACACACACATACACACACACTAACTTGCGCACTTACGTGCGCGCATGCCTCAAATAAACGAATTTCAGTATGAGTGAAGTAAAAATTCATTATAATTTGCGATGCTGGTTTGTGCGCGCATGCCTCAAATAAACGAATTTCAGTATGAGTGAGTAAAAAGTTCATTATAATTTGCGATGCTGGTTTGTGCGCGCATGCCTCAAATAAACGAATTTCAGTATGAGTGAGTAAAAATTCATTATAATTTGCGATGCTGGTTTGTGCGCGCATGCCTCAAATAAACGAATTTCAGTATGAGTGAGTAAAAGTTCATTATAATTTGCGATGCTGGTTTGAACACTTTCACACATTTTTGAATGAATGCTAACATTTGTTTGGGCACCACTGACGGAACATTGCTCACAATTTCATTGTTAATCTTGAATCTCGTGTGTTCGTGCGTGCATGCATGTTTGTGTGTGTGGTGTGTGTGTGTGTGTGTGTGTGTGTGTGGTGTGTAGAATTTTCATGTTACTGAAATCTTAGGGCTTGTGGGCTCTCTCTCTCTCTCTCTCTCTCTCTCTCTCTCTCTCTCTCTCTCTCTCTCTCCTCTCCTTCCTCTCTTTCTCGTAATGTAGACTTGCCTTCCGATGCAATTCACTGACTGTGTTGTAGAGACCTCTGACCCGCTTAGAGATCAAGCTGATGTTGAGACTGTACCCTTTAGCAAAAGAAGGAAATGAAACTGTAAAATGTCATACACACACACACACACACACACACACACACACACACAACACACATATATATATATATATATATATATATATATATACATAATGGATGAACTCCTAGGATCCTAAAGATATCCCTGAACGCGGGTGGTGGGATGGTAAGGTTTTGGACAAGAGTTTTTTACTTCTTATGAAAAATGTATGTGAATCTTCCGCTTTCTGGAAATATCGCTAGAATTGAGGATTGAGGAGCGGAGAAACACATAAAAACAAAACCTCACAAAGTGATCCTTAAGGACAGTATGGTTTTCCTAGTTTACAGTTGTTTTTTTTTTTTTTTTTTTTTTTTCCAAAGCAGAGAAAAATAAAGTAGTAGAACTATAATAGCCACTCGAGGCGGCGATTGAAGCCAAATATACTTCCTGCTTCTTCTTTTCTCATTCACGACTTTCCATGCGATTCTTAGTCGAGTAAACACATGGCGCAAAAACTTTTCCAAGGGAGGCTACAAGGCATTACTCTTATCGGTAGGAGGGAAGGGTTATTTCCCATGGAACGTACCTCGGAAGTTGTATTGGAGCGCTGCTGATGGCGATTGATTCGACTTCTAGATTAACAATTCTCTCTCTCTCTCTCTCTCTCTCTCTCTCTCTCTCTCTCTCTCTCTCTCTCTCTCTCTCACGCACGCACGCACGCACGCACGCACGCACGCACGCCACACACACACACACAACACACACACACACACACCTCTTTTGATTCTTCTACTTTAAAGAAATAAAACTCAGGAGCTTTTAGATTGGAACATGCCATAACATTATTTTCACAAATAGTATTCTGACTAAAATGGAAGAAATTAGACAGATAAAGATTCAGTACAACATTACTTATGACATTGTAGTTATAGTCATAGTTTCTGGAGCGAGCTGAGAGGAAAATGTGAAAACTATACAACTGGTATTGTTGGGTGCTAACAAACAAGCAGAGACAGACAGTGTGACCAATTTATCGACTTACGCAACATTTTGTATGCAAAATGAATGCAAAAACAATAGGATTATACCTAAACCATAACACTCAGTGAACGAATTATAGAGCAAACATAGAATCAATTCATGAGCACATAACTCTCACCACACTTCCAATAGACACTAAAAAAAAAATTTAAAAAAAAAAAAAACTACGCCAGTCTCTGTTTATTCTCAACACGCACGCACGCACACACACACACACACACACACACACACACACATGCACGCACGCACGCACGAACGAACGCATGCACGCTCGCATGCATGCGCGCGCGCGCGCGCGCGCACACACACACACACACACACACACACACAATGATATCATAGCGAAGTGAGTCCCCACACCAAGCGCTCACCTTCAGTTCCATTTGATATTTGTTCTTGGAGATGGGCTAATCCCTCGCCTTTGGCATCAGCCAGTATCTGAAAGACACGTCTCTCATTCAGTGTGCGTGTGTATGTGTGTGTGTGTGTGTGTGTGTGTGTGTGTGTGTGTGCGCGCTAGCGCGTTTGTGTACATGTGTGTGTTTGTGTGTGTGCCTGTGTATGTGTATGTAGGCGCGCGCGCTCGTGTGTGTGCATGTGCGTATGCATGCGCGCGCGCGCGCGTGAGAGAGAGAGAGAGAGAGAGAGAGAGAGAGAGAGAGAGGAGAGGAGAGGCAGAGGACAGGACAGACAGACAGACAGGCAGGACAGACAACAACATACGCAGGTGTGTCCCTCTGTCAGTGAGACATTTCAAGCTGCCCTGCAGTGACTACACCAGTCCTGTGTACCCCCCGTGGTCGACAGTCACACGTGGTTTAACACCGAGAGGGAGAGAGAGAGAGAGAGAGAGAGAGAGAGAGAGAGAGAGAGAGAGAGACAGACAGACAGACAGACAGACAGGACAGACAGACAGACAGAGAAAGAACGTCAAGAGAAAGAAAGAGACAGACAAAGAGAGAGTGCGTGGAGAGAGAGAGAGAGAGAGAGAGAGAGAGAGAGAGAGAGAGAGAGAGAGAGAGAGAGAGAGAGAGAGACCCAAATTAAGTGACCAGTATACTAACCAGTTAGTTGCTAACACTTAAGATTGGCCCACCATCTGTGTCCATTTCACACTCACGTTCTCGGAGCAGGTCTCGCATAGCCTTATTCCTTCCGTTAGTAAACCGGACAAGGTGTCTGTCAGATTCACATCCAGACTGATTGTTCTATCCCCTGTTGATCCATAGAGGAAACCACCCAGCACTCTGCAGAAAAACAGACAGAAATCAAAGTGCCTAAAATTGTGCCGCGTTCGTAATGATGTACTTATAATATACATGTCATGTCAACCAACACTCCCAGCGAATGAAATCGAGTTGTCAGAGCCTGTACATGTTTCAGATGCTCGTATAGATCTACTTTTCTCAACTAATGGGTCAAACAAACAGATCTTGGAAGACACACGCCAGAATCACGATCAGGATTGACTGTCTGATTTGCAGGTGCCCCTGGAGCAGTTGAACACTAATGTTGTGGCCTGTTCTTCATCTGATTGAATTGTTAGGCTAACTGGGGGTGGCAATATTGTTTTGGGCGCGCCTAGCTATCAGCGGGTACCTGTCCCATGGACAGGGCGGGATCACTCTTGATAAATGCGAGCTCTAACACAGATTTCCTCCCCTAGCAGATTTCCGAACATCGTGTATGAGAAACGCCATATTAGATAATACGTAAAGGAATAGATAAATGAAAAGTTAAATGAATAAACAAACAAACAAATGAATGATTAATCAATAAACAGATACATATATAATACATAAATGACCGATAAATGAATAAATTAAAGTACATAAATGAATAAATACATAAACAGACAAACAAATGAGATAAACATTCACACAAATGAATACATAAATAGACAGATAAGTTAAAACAACAACAACAACAACAACAACTAATAAAACAACTAACTAACTAGATAGATAGATAAATAAATGTATAGGCAAATGAATGAATAAATACGTAAACAAACAAACAAACAAATAAATAAATACATAAATAAATAAATACATGACCAAACAATCAAAACACATAAACCTCCTCAACTTACAGAAACATGACACCAGGGCAGCAGTGCCGACAGATACAGCTCGCCGCTGTGTGCAAGCCTCGCTGGTGTTGGCAGCTTCCTCCGCGTCATCCTCAGTGGCAATCCTTGGTCCTGGCACCTCGTCGTTCGGGGCGCTGGAGCAGCAGCAGCAGAGGGATGCCAGACACAAGAGGTAGAGAGGCAGGAGCGGCAACGACTAGCACTGCCGAACTGTAGATGCTGAGTCCTGGAAGGTCTTGGACAAGCTGTTGACAGAGCAGATATCATGGTGTGGGTAACATGAGAAAGGGTGGTGGGTAGGGGGGTGGGGGTGAGGGAGGGGTGGGGGAGGGGTGGGAGAAGGGGAGGGGGGACGAGGCTCTGTCCTATTTGTTCGTTTGATGATGATCGTAGTGTTGATAACTCTATTGCTGCTGCAGCTGCTGCTGCTGATGTCGATGATGATGATGATGATGATGATGATGATGATGATGATATAATGATGACGACGACGATGATGATGATGATGATGACAGTGGCAGCACTGACTACTTATTATGAACAACATCATCATCATCAGAAGTGAAAAAAAAAGACATCAACAACAATAAATCATCATCATCACTATCATCAAAAGTGAACCGATATAATGAAGGATAGATCATCATCATCATCATCATCAGCATCATCATCATCATGATCATCATCCCCCCTCCTCCCTCTCCTCCTCCTCCTCCTCTTCATC
>JADBJO010021190.1:20000-30009 GCA_016801955.1 Conus betulinus
TAACTGATTCTTCTCAGTGTCATGAAAAAGGAGGAAAACTACAGCCTAGGTCATCCAGATGTATGTCAAGACGTAGGATCATTCTGATAAGGTGTTTCTAAGCTCCGAAGCGCTTGATATGTGTTTGCTACAATACAAATGGAAACAAATGGTTCGTTGCGTGTCTCTCTCTCTCTCTCTCTCTCTCTCTCTCTCTCTCTCTCTCTCTCTCTCTCTCTCTCTCTCTCACACACACACCACACACACACACACACACACACACACACACACACACACACACACACACACACACACGCACACACGTCAACGATAGGATACAGCACGTCTGGGAAAATCAGGGTACATTTCGTGTGACTTGTCTGAAGTTTCTAATCAATGCGAAGCTGGAAACGTTTTATGCTGACTTCTGGAAGAAACAAAAAGAACGAAGCACACCCAAGTTCAAATTTCATGCCACAGTTACTACCGAATACAAACAGGCGGCTTATTTGGAGCCACACACTGACACAGATTGCAGACGAGCACTAACTGGATTACGAGTAAGTGCCCATGAACTCCAAATTGAGAGGGGCCGTTATACCAACATTGACAGAGTAAACAGATTATGGACGACATGCCACGTCGTTGAGAACGAACTACATGTTCTCGATGACTGCAAATTATTTGACCAACAACGTTATGACCTGATGACAAGGATCACAAAAAACTGATTTTCCACCACAGACTAACATGTTAAAAACCTCTGAGCTCATGTTATTGGACTGCTTCCAACCTGTACTTGCCCAGTATATCCTGTTGTGTTTTTCTCTTCGGAGACAGAAAATCTAATCAGACTCTGATACATACTATGCTTTTTCTTTCTGCTACTAATGTTATGTTGCAAGATGTGTCGACGCTGGAATTAGTTTAAATGAATGCCTGAACTTGATCTTCTGTGCCCCACAAAACCTCTGGTTTTCATATAGCAATGAAATATGTTGTCGTTCTTGTTCTTGTTCTCGTTCCCATCGCACGCACGCACTCACGTGCGCGCGAGCGCGCGCGCGCGCTTGCTTGCACACACACACACCACACACACACACACACACACACACACACACACACACACACACACACACACGCACACGCACGTACACGCGTCCGAACATTAACCATTGAGATACATCATGATGATTATCATGAGAATCAAAAGCTAGGAAAATGGACCGAAAAATGTATAAAAGTAGGTAAATAGATCCGCCCAACCGAACCTAATAATGTGAAAATTTTAGAACAGACAAAAAAAAAAAAATGCACAAAACGTTTCCAAAAATCTGAACATCCATAATCAATAATTATAAATCATAGTATATTTAAAATGTACTATGATTTGTTCCTGTGTGGAGAAAGAACATACATGCGCACACACGCCTCCAAACTGACGCTGTGTTTTACCGTAATAAATGCAGACAAAAGGCAACGAGAAGAAATGAACAACTCCAGCCCCTCTCCCCCCTCCTGCTGAATAAAAAAGAAGAACAATCCAGGCATATCCCTTTATCCGGAAACCATAGACTCGGCACCAAGAGCGGGACAAAAATGTACAGACACTATTCGATGCGTGCTAATCCGCAGAGGAAACTGTTTTTACCCATGTTTGAACTCTTTCGTTCGCCTATCTGTCAGTTGAATTATGTCAAATCTTCGACACTAATATTTGAAATTACTACAACACAACAACAACAACAACTACTACTACTACTGCTGCTGCTGCTGCTACTGCTGCTGCTGCTGCTATTACTATTACTACTGTTGCTGCTACTGCTGCTGGTGCTGGTGCTGCTCCCACTATTACAACAACAACAACAACAACAACAAAACTACCACACACAACAGCAGCAGCAGCAGCAGCAGCAACAACAACAACAACAACAACAACGACAACAACAACAACAACACAACAACAACAACAACTACTACTACTACTACTACTACTACTACTACTACTACTACTAGTATTATCACCACCACCACCGCCAAAACCAAAGCATCTACTATGACTACCACATCTACTACTGCCACCACCACCACCAGCACTACCACCACTGCTACTACTGCTACTGCTTCCATGACTACTGCTGCTGTCGATGCTGCTGCGCTGCAAGCTGCTGTGGCTTTAAAAAAAAATGAACTACAAACATCGTGAAAGTTGCAGAAGCCTATCGGCCAAAGGGGCGCCGAACTGTCAGAGGCTCAACGTGTCTTGGGCTCGGCAGGACGGAACATGGAGTCAGTCCTTATTCTTCCGCCGCTTCAGACCTAGTCCTGACCTGAAGCAAGTGCCCATTGACTTCTCGTTGGATAGAGAGAGGTTTCAAGACCAGAGAGTCCGATCCCCCGTGCAGGTCGAAATCACGACGGTCATCTGAGCAGGCAAACACTCTATCCATTTTGACTGGGGCCCTCTGTCTTTCTGTCTGTCTGTGTGTCTGCCTGCCTGCCCTGTCTCTCTGTCTGTCTGCCTGCCTGCCCTCTGTCTGTCTACCTACCTGCCTGTCTCTCTCTCTCTCTCTCTGTTAAATCACGTGTGACTGTCGACCACGGGGTAAAAGGACTGGTGTACGGTCACTGCGGGCAGCTTGAACTGTCTCACTGACAGAGGGACACACCTGCGTGTGCTGTCTGTCTACCTGTTTGTCTGTCTGGTTGTCTCTCTCTCTCTGTAGTTTTTTATTGTTTGTAAGTATCCCCCATCTCATTAGTACTGTTATGGGTAGCTTGCGTATCATTGTAGAATTAGATTACCATGTTGCTATGTTGAATTGTCACTATGAATGATATGTGTTGAAATAATGTATGCATGGCAAGGACAGATTGTAAGACTAGGCTTTGGCCTAAAATCTTCATCCTTGTGTATTACAGATCAATCAATCAATCACTCTCTCTCTCTCTCTCTCTCTCTCTCTCTCTCGCCTGGAGGTAGAGAGGAAGAGGAGGAGAAGGAAGGGCGCCTGCCAGTCAGTCTAAGCAGGAAGGAAGGATGGGAGAAAGGGGAGTAATCCGGCACTTAATGACCGTTGTGTGCGTAGTCTGACCCGGGGACCGCACAGAGGTAATTGGGCCTGGGGGGTCAAGCTGGTAGATAGCAGTATCGTCTCTCCTCAGTACAGCAGCACTACAAGTGGTCATCGCCTATGTTTCCTGCTTCGTTCTGTCTGTTGGTTTGCCTGTCTGTTCTGTTTGTCTGTCTGTTTGCATCTCCGTTTTGGGCTTTGGTTGTTGTGTATTGCGTGCTTATGTAATGTGAATATGTGTGTATGTGTGTGTGTACGCGCGCGCTAATGTACGGTGTGTCTGTGTGTGTGCACAGAACGTAATACAGGACGTACGGGCATTCAACCCTACTGTTCTTGCAGACGTCAAAAAACAAATGTATATTTGTATGAAGATGACTAACAACGAAAGCATGGTTTTGACGCATGTCTATGTTTACTCTTTCTTTTTCATAGCGGAGTTGAGGTCAGTGATAAATATAAATCAAAGGTTAGGACTAGTCTAGCGAACCTCTTGAACTGTCTGTTTTTCTGCTAGACATTTGTTTTTTTTTGTTTTTTTTTTTATTAACTCAGAGCGGCACGTGTAGCCTACAGTTTACATTTTGTTAAGTCGATATAACATCAAAGAAATTGTGAAAGTTTTGTTCTTTGTTTAAGCCAAACACAGAGAGAGAAAACTTTTTTTTATGTATAAAGTAAATAATAAACAAGTAGGGTAACTCTTGCTCTCACGGTGAAATAATCACAGGCCCATAACTCAAGAGGAATGTTGCTTACTTTTTTGACAGACCCGCGAGATCAAGGGGATTTTGTTTCCCACAAGGAGATTTCTGTGGGGCACGGTCTGAGGCCAACTTGTAAAAGATAAATATTTCTGAGTCCTTGAAGAACTGGTTCATTGTTTGTATTGAAACATGTGTCCTCATGTTAAACTATAGTAAAAAAAAAAAAAAAATCTGTGTGTGTCAGTGATTAAAAGGAAAGGATGTTCAATAAAAGGGGAAGCTCTGTTTTGTTTGTTTGAGTGGCTGTATGCAGTCTTTGAAGAATGAGTGAGAATCTGATAGTGTGTCCGTGCGTGAGTCTGTGCGTGCGAGCATGCGTGAGTGTGTTCGCGCAATCGTTTTGTTTTCATATAACACTAGTCTTGTGTGGTTATGTGTGTGTGTGTGTGTGTGTGTGTGTGTGTGTGTGTGTGTGTGTGGCTGGAAAGGTAGGAATGCTGTGGACATGTTGATACAAAAATGAAACTGGCTTGGGAAAATCTAATCTGATCTAATCTAAGCTAATCTATGGAAATCTTAGGTAAGGCAGGGGGCAGTAAACAATAAATAAGAAACAAGTAGGGTAACTCTTGCTCCCATCCCGTGATGGAATAACTACAGGCAATTAACTCCAAACGAATGCTGCTTTCAAGCCCGAATCACCTGCCAAGAATGACACCACAGGCCCACACAGAGCAAACAAAAAGACAAACCTCCCAAAAAGGGATGTTCCAAGCTGGCGCATTATTATACCATGTATCTGACACATGTACATAGCAACAAGAACTGCGGGAATGAACAAATACAAATTCACATTCATTCAAGACTGGCACAGCCTTTCGGATCTTGAATAGAGTCAAACATACACACGGACAAACAGTAACAAACACAGATAACCTTAGTTTGACTGGTATGAAAGGAATCAAAAAATGAGGCGGGGAAGAGTTATGGCCTGTAATTATTTCATCATGGAAGCAAGAGTGACCTTACTTGCTTGTAATTTAATCTGATCTAATCTAATCTGATCTGATCTAATCTAATCTAACTTAATCTCATCTCATCTCATCTCATCTCATGTCACCTCATCTCATCTCATCTCATCTCATCTATTTGCTTATCACAGTGTTCATGGTCACACACAACACCGTTTTCTCTTGTTCTTTGATTTTGCCAGGATCGTGCACAATATGAGAAGATAAGTGGTTTCTCGTTCTTCAATGTCTCTGTCCTAAATGTTATTAGTTTTTGCCTGAAGAAGACCCAAGAGGTCGAAATGCATCGTGTCTTGTCCTGTACTTTGTATGTTTGTGTCCTTGACGGTAACTAGCCCCCACTCTTTCTAAATTTTGCCTTGTCGTTTATTAGTTGTTTCTTCTGTTCTCTATCAGACCCACTCTAAATACCACATTGCTCTAGATTTTAGGCGTGTACACCCTTCTCCATCTCCTCTTGTGCCCGGCTCAGTTAGGTCCTTGACGTCTATGTCTGTCTGGCCATCAAGGTTAATTTCGCTTACAGGATAATTGTGATAATTGTCTTGCCTTTATGAACAGTTTAAACTGTCCCCTGTGTCTGTCTGTTTGCCAGTCTGTCTGTCTGTCTGTCTGTGGCCTGTCGGCCTGTCTGTCTGTCTGTCTCTGTCTGTCTGTCTGTCTGTCTGTCTGTCTCTCTCTCTCTCTCTCTCTCTCTCTCTCTCTCTCTCTCTCTCTCTCTCTCTCTCTCTCTTAGTCTCTCTCTCTCTCTCTCGCTCTCTCTCTCTCTTAGTCTCTCTGTTTCTCTGTTTGTCGCTTTCCTCTCTTGTCTCCTCTCTCTCTGTCTCCTCTTCTCTCTCCTCTGTCGTCTCTCTGTCTTCGGTCTCGCTTTCCTCTCTGTCTCTCTCTGTCTTTCTCTCTCTCTCTCTCTCCTCTCTCTCTCTCTCTGTCCGTCTGTCTGGTTGTGTCTGTCTGTCTGCTCTCTGTCTGTCTATGTCTCTCCTCTCTCTTCTCTCTCTCTCCTCTCAATCTCCTCTCTCTCTCTCTCTCTCTCTCTCTCTCTCTCTCTCTCTCTCCTCTCTCTCTCTCTCTCCTCTCTCTCTCTCTCTCTCTCTCTCTCTCTCTCTCTGTGTGTCCGGAAAGCAAGACGGTGTGATTTTGTTGCGTCGGTGGCAAGCAGACTGGGTGGTGAGATGGACGGCTGATTGACTAATTGCCTGAAACTTCGCCTCTCTTGGCCGCTGCCGTGCTGCCCATCAGACAACCCAGGCTGAAAGGGGATTCTTCGTAGGTGCCTCAGTGCTGACTTCTTTAACAGCCACTGAGACAATAATAATGCTAATGAGTAAGGGACCATAAAATTGATAACAAGAAGGACAAGAAGAACAACAACAACACTAACCTAACAACGACAACAACAACAATAACAACAACAATAACAACAGCAACAGCATGAAGAAGAAGGAGGGGAAAAAAGGAGAGAGAGAGAGAGAGAGAGAGAGAGAGAGAGAGAGAGAGAGAGAGAGAGAGAGAGAGAGAGAGAGATAGAGAACAGACACAGACAGACACAGACACAGGCAGAGGCAGAAGGACAGAAAGACAGACAGAGCGTGTGTGCATTCGCTCTTGCGTGCAAAGCTCTCTCTCTCTCTCTCTCTCTCTCGCTCTCTCTCTCTCTCTCTCTCTCTCTCTGTCGCGCGCGCGCGCGCGCGCGCGCGTGGCGTGTGTGTGTGTGTGTGTGTGTGTGTGTGTGTGTGTGTGTGTGCATTCAACACATTGATCTTCAAAACATTGTGTTGACATAATCACTACGAAAAAGAGCCTTTCGGTTCCCACGTGTTCATCGACCTCCTTCCAGAGTGGGCTGACGTCAGAAGGCTCTCAGTCATTAGGCGTTCAGGGAGTCGGCCCGTGTTCGTGGAGGACACCAGCGAACCCAGTCTCTTCCACCGGGGAGAGACAGACGTCAGGATGGGAAGAGGTGGAGGTCCTCAGTGGTCGTCCTGCTGGCCTCGTCTGTCTGTCGGTGACTGCATCTGGCTGCCACTGTGTCTGTGGAACTGTGTCAGTGCCGTAGTCTATGAGATGGTGTTGTCTGTAGCTCTCTGTGACCGTGTCACTGTCCATCTCACTATCCATCGCTTTGTCTTTTGTCTGTCTGGCCCTGTAAGTTTCTTCAGGTTTCTGTCCATCTGTCTGACTGCATGTCTGTCTGCCTGCCTGTCTGTCTGCCTGCCTACCTGTCTACCTGACTGTCTGTCTGCCTGTCTGTCTGTCTCTCTGTCTGTCTACCTGTCTGTCTCTTTGTTTGTCTGTGCGTCTGTCTGTCCGTCTGTCTTACTCTGTCTTTTTGTCTGTGTCTGTTTGTCTATCCGTCTGTCTGTTTGTCTGCCTGTCTGTCTGTCTCTCTGCTTGTTTCGTCTGTCTGTCTGTCTGTCTGTATCTGTGTCTGTCTGTCAGTCTGCCTGTCTGTCTGTCTGTCTGTCTGTCTCCTGTCTGTCTCTCTCTCTCCTCTCTCTCTCTCTCTCTCTCTCCTCTCTCTCTCCGTCTCTCTCTCTCTCTCTCTCTCTCTCTCCTCCTATACCCTACATATCTATCCTATGGATGGACGATATTTAAAATCTCTCTATACATAAAATGAGCTATGAAAAGCTTTTCAATAAGTTCTCAAATGTAGCTGTCAGCTAATAGAATCTAGCAACTAGCTCAGTGGACCAATTTCTTGAAGCATCTTTCCGCTGCCCTGATCCATGTAGCCATCCTCTAACCACTTTAGAGATAGGGAGAGAGATATAATACTGCTTATACAGCCCAGCCGATCGCAAACAACCCTGCCAGGGATATCACGACGTTGAAGCAATTCACAGGTCATGAAAACAACAACAACAACAACAGCAACAACAACATCATCAACAACAAGAACATCAACAACAACAACAACAACAACAACAACAACAACAACACAACAACTACTACTTCTACTACACTCCATTCACACGACCCTTTAAAACACACCTAAAAAAAAAAAAAAAAAATTGTTAAAACTCTTTTCTCTCGAATAATCTTATATCAGATGAAAAACGTTAATCGCCTTCAGAAATTCAAAGATGACATCAGCTGGGGACATCTCTGAACAAGGTTTTCATGGAGTCTGCTGCAAAGTGTTTACGTCTCACATCATGCAAGTCCCAGCACTCTGAGAGAACACGTTTCACTGTGAGCAGTACACGACACGGAATGCACCACGGAGCTTTCTTCTTCACCTTCTAAAATTGAAGAATGGTGTAAAAGGAGTGGCCTGTATGTAAACGGCACACGACTCTTTGTTCGTTACGGCTGCCAATGAAGCATGGTGAAAAATCGTCTCTCACCACGCAGCAAAAAAAAACTTCGCCATTGAAAAGAGAAAGACGGTAGGAATTGGGATGAGAGTGAGGGGGATGGAATTGCTAAAATCAAAGGAAGAAAATAAATTAATGAAAGAGTGACTCCAGATTTAAAGAAACTGAAAGAAAATACTGCATAGATACAATACATACATACATCCATACTACAAAACATATGCATATACATGCACACATACCTAAATAAATGATAAAGAAAGAAAGAAAGAAAGAAAGAAAGAAAAGAAACAAGGCATATAAATCAAAATGATAAATAAGGCATATTGATAATAGCTAACTAATTAATCAAAACAAAAAGTAAAGTAAGAAGGCATACACATGATAAATGACCGAATCAATTCGACGAAAATTAACGAACGTGATCCCTGTGGTGGTGCTTCATGGTCAGATCGGAGCCCCCCCCCCCCCACCCCCACCCCCACCCCCCACCCCCCCCCCCCGCCCCAACCCCCCCCCCCCCCCAAAAAAAAAAAAAAAAAAAAAAAAAAAAAACCACTTCACCACGCTGACTGCGGCTTGGTGCTCACACACTCCATAGAGTTCTGGCTTTTTTCATCAGAGGTCTGGAATTTCTTCCCCACAGCCCACTTCTTGACGAAGAACAAAAGAAATCAGTCTCCTACGGAGTCTGATTTTGAGTATAAGACGTACTAGTGACCAATTTCATGTTTAAAGAAAAAACAACAACAACAACAAAAAAAAAAACAAAAACAAAAAGAAAGATATTTGCAAAGCCGCAAAAAGTGCTTTCAACGTGGTATGGCTGTTGGCACATGATAAAACATACGCAACGTGATTCGACCAGCTGGATTTTCCTCAGGATTAAAACATTGAAATAGAAGACGAACAAATAGTGACTTATGAAGTGTGTGCATGTAAGCGCGCGCGCAGGTTTGTGTGTGTGTGTGTGTGTGTGTGTGTAGTGTGTGTGGTGTGTGTGTGTGTGTGTGTGTGTGTGTGTGAGTGTGTGTGTGTGTGTGTGTGTGTGTGTGTGTGTGTGTGTGTGTGACTGTGCATTCATGTGTGCGTGCGTACGTGCGTGCGTGCGTGCGTGCGTGCGTGTGTGCGTGCGTGCGTGCGTGCTTGCGCACGTGCGCGCGCGCGCGCGCGCGGCGCGCGCGTGTGTGTGTGTGTGTGTATGTGTGTGTGTGTGTGTGTGTGTGTGTGTGTGTGTGTGTGTGTGTGTGTGTGTGTGTGTGTGTGTGTGTGTGTGTGTGTGTGTGAGTGCGTGTGACTCGAGGACTGGCTACATTTCAGTTCAGTATAATTTGTGACATGCTTCAAGTCAGCTGTGATATGTGAGCTTACTAATATCAAATGTAGCATTTCATGCCATCGTCATCATTATCATTTTCATAATCAATATCATCATCATCATCATCATCATCATCATCATCATCATCATCATCATCCATCACATCATCATCGTCATTGTTATTACTATTATATTTTATCATTGTTTGTTGTTGTTATCATTATTATTATTATTAGTAGTAGTAGTAGTAGTAGTAGTAGTAGTAGTATGTTATTATTATTATCATCATTATCATCATCATCGTATTCTTCTTCTTCGCGTCTTCTTCTTCTTTTTCTTGTTGTTGTTGTTGTTGTTGTTCTTCTTCTCTTCTTCTTCTTCTTCTTCTTCTTTCTTCTTCTTCTTCTTTCTTCTTACGACCTTCTTACTCCTCCTCCCCCTTCCTCCTCCTCCTCCCCGCCTTACTCTCCTCCTCCTTCCTTCCTTCCTCCCCCTCCTCACCTTCTCTTCTTTTTCTCTTCTTCTTTCTTCTTCTTTCTTCTTTCTTCTTCTTTCTTCTTCTCTTCTTCAGCAAAGGTCA
>JADBJO010021191.1:0-16030 GCA_016801955.1 Conus betulinus
GCCGACTAAACTAGCCTGTAGGGACCTGCGCCAACGAAACCAGCTGATAGGACCAGGCCACCTAAACTAGCCTGTAGGGACCGCGCCACCGAAACCAGCTGATAGGACCAGGCCGACTAAATTAGCCTGTAGGGACCCGCGCCTGTAGGGACCCCGCCACCGAAAGCAGCTGATAGCACCAGGCCGACTAAACTAGCCTGTAGGGACCCGCGCCACCGAAACCAGCTGATAGGACCAGGCCGACTAAACTAGCCTGTAGGGACCCGCGCCAACGAAAGCAGCTGATAGGACCAGGCCGACTAAACTAGCCTGTAGGGACCTGCGCCACCGAAAGCAGATGAGAGGACCAGGCCGACTAAACTAGCCTGTAGGGACCTGCGCCACCGAAACCAGCTGAGAGGACCAGGAAGAATAAACTAGCCTGTATGGACATGCGCCACCGAAACCAGCTGACAGGACCAGGCCGACTAAACTAGCCTGTAGGGACCTGCGCCACCGAACCAGCTGACAGGACCAGACCGACTAAACTAGCCTGTAGGGACCTGCGCCACCGAAAGCAGCTGACAGGACCAGGCCGACTAAACTAGCCTGTAGGGACCTGCGCCACAGAAACCTGCTGACAGGACCAGGCCAACTAAACTAGCCTGTAGGGACCTGCGCCACCGAAACCAGCCGACAGGACCAGGCCGACTAAACTAGCCTGTAGGGCTGCACCACCGAAACCAGCAGACAGGACCAGGCCGACTAAACTAGCCTGTAGGGACCTGCGCCACCGAAACCAGCCGATAGGACCAGGCCGACTAAACTAGCCTGCAGGGACCTGCGCCACCGAAACCAGCCGAAAGGACCAGGCCGACTAAACTAGCCTGTAGGGACCTGCGCCGCCGAAACCAGCCGATAGGACCAGGCCGACTAAACTAGCCTGTAGGGACCTGCGCCACCCAAAGCAGCTGATAGGACCAGGCCGACTAACCTAGCCTGTAGGGACCCGCGCCACCCAAAGCAGCCGATAGGACCAGGCCGACTAACCTAGCCTGTAGGGACCCGCGCCACCCAAAGCAGCCGATAGGACCAGGCCGACTAACCTAGCCTGTAGGGACCCGCGCCACCTAAAGCAGCCGATAGGACCAGGCCGACTAAACTAACCTGTAGGGATCCGCGCCACCAAAAGCAGCCGATAGGACCAGGCCGAATAAACTAGCCTGTAGGGACCCGCGCCACCGAAAGCAGCTGATAGGACCAGGCCGACTAAACTAGCCTGTAGGGACCCGCGCCACCGAAAGCAGCTAATAGGACCAGGCCGACTAAACTAGCCTGTAGGGACCCGCGCCACCGAAAGCAGCTGATAGGACCAGGCCGACTAAACTAGCCTGTAGGGACCCGCGCCATCGAAAGCAGCTGATAGGACCAGGCCGACTAAACTAGCCTGTAGGGACCCGCGCCACCGAAAGCAGCTGATAGGACCAGGCCGACTAAAACTAGCCTGTAGGGACCCGCGCCACCGAAAGCAGCTGATAGGCCCAGGCCGACTAAACTAGCCTGTAGGGACCTGTGCCACCGAAACCAGCCGACAGGACCAGGCCGACTAAACTAGCCTGTAGGGACCTGCGCCACCGTAACCAGCCGACAGGACCAGGCCGACTAAACTAGCCTGTAGGGACCTGCGCCACCGAAACCAGCCGACAGGACCAGGCCGACTAAAACTAGCCTGTAGGGACCTGCGCCACCGAAAGCAGCTGATAGGACCAGGCCGACTAAACTAGCCTGTAGGGACCTGCGCCACCGAAAGCAGCTGATAGGACCAGGCCGACTAAACTAGCCTGTAGGGACCTGCGCCACTGAAACCAGCCGATAGGACCAGGCCGACTAAACTAGCCTGTAGGGACCTGCGCCACCCACCGTAACCAGCCGACAGGACCAGGCCGACTAAACTAACCTGTAGGGACCTGCGCCACCGAAACCAGCCGACAGGACCAGGCCGACTAAAACTAGCCTGTAGGCACCTGCGCCACCGAAAGCAGCTGATAGGACCAGGCCGACTAAACTAGCCTGTAGGGACCTGCGCCACCGAAACCAGCCGATAGGACCAGGCCGACTAAACTAGGCTGTAGGGACCTGCGCCATCGAAACCAGCTGATAGGACCAGGCCGAATAAACTAGCCTGTAGGGGCCTGCGCCACCGAAACCAGCGGATAGGACCAGGCCGACTAAACTAGCCTGTAGGGACCTGCGCCACGGAAACCAGCTGATAGGACCAGGCCGACTAAACTAGCCTGTAGGGACCCGCGTTTCCGAATGCAGCTGATAGGACCAGGCCGACTAACTAGCCTGTAGGGACTCGCGCCACAGAAAGCAGCTGATAGGACCAGGCCGACTAAACTAGCCTGTAGGGGACCCGCGCCACCGAAACCAGCTGACAGGACCAGGCCGACTAAACTAGCCTGTAGGACCTGCGCCACCGAAACCAGCTGATAGGACCAGGCCGACTAAACTAGCCTGTAGGGACCTGCGCCACCGAAACCAGGTGATAGGACCAGGCCGACTAAACTAGCCTGTAGGGACTTGCGCCACTGAAAGCAGCTGATAGGACCAGGCCGAATAAACTAGCCTGTAGGGACCTGCGCCACCGAAACCAGCCGATAGGACCAGGCCGACTAAAAGCCTGTAGGGACCTGCGCCACCTGTAGGACCAGCCGACTAAACTAGCCTGTAGGGACCTGCGCCGCCGAAAGCAGCTGATAGGACCAGGCCGACTAAACTAGCCTGTAGGGACCTGCGCCACCGAAAGCAGCTGATAGGACCAGGCCGACTAAACTAGCCTGTAGGGACCTGCGCAAACGAAAGCAGCTGATAGGACCAGGCCGACTAAACTAGCCTGTAGGGACCTGCGCCACCGAAACCAGCTGATAGGACCAGGCCGACTAAACTAGCCTGTAGGGATCTGCGCCACCGAAACCAGCCGACAGGACCAGGCCGACTAAACTAGCCTGTAGGGACCTGCGCCACCGAAAACATTTGATAGGACCAGGCCGACTAAACTAGCCTGTAGGGACCTGCGCCACCGAAACCAGCCGATAGGACCAGGCCGACTAAACTAGCCTGTAGGGACCTGCGCCAACGAAACCAGCTGATACGACCAGGCCGACTAAACTAGCCTGTAGGGACCCTGCGCCACCGAAACCAGCTGATAGGACCAGGCCGACTAAACTAGCCTGTAGGGACCTGCGCCACCGAAAGCAGCTGATAGGACCAGGCCGACTAAACTAGCCTGTAGGGACCTGCGCCAACGAAACCAGCTGATAGGACCAGGCCGACTAAACTAGCCTGTAGGGACCTGCGCCAACGAAACCCGCTGATAGGACCAGGCCGTCTAAACTAGCTGTAGGGACCTGCGCCAACGAAACCCGCCGATAGGACCAGGCCGACTAAACTAGCCTGTAGGGACTTGTGCCACCGACTAGTTTAGACGGCCTGGTCCTATCAGCGGGTTTTGTAGGCGCAGGTCTGATAGGACCAGGACTTGTGCCACCGAAAGCAGCTGATAGGACCAGGCCGACTAAACTAGCCTGTAGGGACCTGCGCCACCGAAAGCAGCTGATAGGACCAGGCCGACTAAACTAGCCTGTAGGGACCTGCGCCGCCAACGAAACCAGCTGATAGGACCAGGCCGACTAAACTAGCCTGTAGGGACCTGCGCCAACGAAAGCAGCTGATAGGACCAGGCCGACTAAACTAGCCTGTAGGGACCTGCGCCAACGATACCAGCTCATAGGACCAGGCCGACTAAACTAGCCTGTAGGGACCTGCGCCAACGAAACCAGCTGATAGGACCAGGCCGACTAAACTAGCCTGTAGGGACCTGCGCCAACGAAAGCAGCTGATAGGACCAGGCCGACTAAACTAGCCTGTAGGGACCTGCGCCAACGAACCAGCTGATAGGACCAGGCCGACTAAACTAGCCTGTAGGGACCTGCGCCAACGAAAGCAGCTGATAGGACCAGGCCGACTAAACTAGCCTGTAGGGACCTGCGCCACCGAAACCAGCCGATAGGACCAGGCCGACTAAACTAGCCTGTAGGGACCTGCGCCACCGAAAGCAGCTGATAGGAACAGGCCGACTAAACTAGCCTGTAGGGACCTGCGCCACCGAAAGCAGCTGATAGGACCAGGCCGACTAAACTAGCCTGTAGGGACCTGCGCCAACGAAACCAGCTGATAGGACCAGGCCGACTAAACTAGCCTGTAGGGACCCGCGCCACCGAAACCAGCTGATAGGACCAGGCCGATTAAATTAGCCTGTAGGGACCCGCGCCACCCGAAAGCAGCTGATATAGCACCAGGCCGACTAAACTAGCCTGTAGGGACCCGCGCCACCGAAACCAGCTGATAGGACCAGGCCGACTAAACTAGCCTGTAGGGACCCGCGCCAACGACAGCAGCTGATAGGACCAGGCGACGAAATAGGGACCTGCGCCACCGAAACCAGCTGATAGGACCAGGCCGACTAAACTAGCCTGTAGGGACTGCGCCACCGAAAGCAGATGAGAGGACCAGGCCGACTAAACTAGCCTGTAGGGACCTGCGCCACCGAAACCAGCTGAGAGGACCAGGAAGAATAAACTAGCCTGTATGGACATGCGCCACCGAAACCAGCTGACAGGACCAGGCCGACTAAACTAGCCTGTAGGGACCTGCGCCACCGAAACCAGCTGACAGGACCAGACCGACTAAACTAGCCTGTAGGACCTGCGCCACCGAAAGCAGCTGACAGGACCAGGCCGACTAAACTAGCCTGTAGGGACCTGCGCCACAGAAACCTGCTGACAGGACCAGGCCAACTAAACTAGCCTGTAGGGACCTGCGCCACCGAAACCAGCCGACAGGACCAGGCCGACTAAACTAGCCTGTAGGGCTGCACCACCGAAACCAGCAGACAGGACCAGGCCGACTAAACTAGCCTGTAGGACCTGCGCCACCGAAACCAGCCGATAGGACCAGGCCGACTAAACTAGCCTGCAGGGACCTGCGCCACCGAAACCAGCCGAAAGGACCAGGCCGACTAAACTAGCCTGTAGGGACCTGCGCCGCCGAAACCAGCCGATAGGACCAGGCCGACTAAACTAGCCTGTAGGGACCTGCGCCACCCAAAGCAGCTGATAGGACCAGGCCGACTAACCTAGCCTGTAGGGACCCGCGCCACCCAAAGCAGCCGATAGGACCAGGCCGACTAACCTAGCCTGTAGGGACCCGCGCCACCCAAAGCAGCCGATAGGACCAGGCCGACTAACCTAGCCTGTAGGGACCCGCGCCACCTAAAGCAGCCGATAGGACCAGGCCGACTAAACTAACCTGTAGGGATCCGCGCGCACCAAAAGCAGCCGATAGGACCAGGCCGAATAAACTAGCCTGTAGGGACCCGCGCCACCGAAAGCAGCTGATAGGACCAGGCCGACTAAACTAGCCTGTAGGGACCCGCGCCACCGAAAGCAGCAATAATAGGACCAGGCCGACTAAACTAGCCTGTAGGGACCCGCGCCACCGAAAGCAGCTGATAGGACCAGGCCGACTAAACTAGCCTGTAGGGACCCGCGCCATCGAAAGCAGCTGATAGGACCAGGCCGACTAAACTAGCCTGTAGGGACCCGCGCCACCGAAAGCAGCTGATAGGACCAGGCCGACTAAACTAGCCTGTAGGGACCCGCGCCACCGAAAGCAGCTGATAGGCCCAGGCCGACTAAACTAGCCTGTAGGGACCTGTGCCACCGAAACCAGCCGACAGGACCAGGCCGACTAAACTAGCCTGTAGGGACCTGCGCCACCGTAACCAGCCGACAGGACCAGGCCGACTAAACTAGCCTGTAGGGACCTGCGCCACCGAAACCAGCCGACAGGACCAGGCCGACTAAAACTAGCCTGTAGGGACCTGCGCCACCGAAAGCAGCTGATAGGACCAGGCCGACTAAACTAGCCTGTAGGGACCTGCGCCACCGAAAGCAGCTGATAGGACCAGGCCGACTAAACTAGCCTGTAGGGACCTGCGCCACTGAAACCAGCCGATAGGACCAGGCCGACTAAACTAGCCTGTAGGGACCTGCGCCACCGTAACCAGCCGACAGGACCAGGCCGACTAAACTAACCTGTAGGGACCTGCGCCACCGAAACCAGCCGACAGGACCAGGCCGACTAAAACTAGCCTGTAGGCACCTGCGCCACCGAAAGCAGCTGATAGGACCAGGCCGACTAAACTAGCCTGTAGGGACCTGCGCCACCGAAACCAGCCGATAGGACCAGGCCGACTAAACTAGGCTGTAGGGACCTGCGCCATCGAAACCAGCTGATAGGACCAGGCCGAATAAACTAGCCTGTAGGGCCTGCGCGCCGAAACCAGCGGATAGGACCAGGCCGACTAAACTAGCCTGTAGGGACCTGCGCCACGGAAACCAGCTGATAGGACCAGGCCGACTAAACTAGCCTGTAGGGACCCGCGTTTCCGAATGCAGCTGATAGGACCAGGCCGACTAAACTAGCCTGTAGGGACTCGCGCCACAGAAAGCAGCTGATAGGACCAGGCCGACTAAACTAGCCTGTAGGGACCCGCGCCACCGAAACAGCTGACAGGACCAGGCCGACTAAACTAGCCTGTAGGGACCTGCGCCACCGAAACCAGCTGATAGGACCCAGGCCGCCGACTAAACTAGCCTGTAGGGACCTGCGCCACCGAAACCAGGTGATACGACCAGGCCGACTAAAACTAGCCTGTAGGACTTGCGCCACTGAAAAAGCCAGCTGATAGGATAGGACCACGCCGACTAAACTAGCCTGTAGGGACCTGCGCCACCGTAACCAGCCGATAGGACAGGCCGCCGACTAAACTAGCCTGTAGGACCTGCGCCCGACCGCCGAAAGCAGCTGATAGGACCAGGCCGACTAAACTAGCCTGTAGGGACCTGCGCCACCGAAAGCAGCTGATAGGACCAGGCCGACTAAACTAGCCTGTAGGGACCTGCGCAAACGAAAGCAGCTGATAGGACCAGGCCGACTAAACTAGCCTGTAGGGACCTGCGCCACCGAAACCAGCTGATAGGACCAGGCCGACTAAACTAGCCTGTAGGGACCTGCGCCACCGAAACCAGCTGACAGGACCAGGCCGACTAAACTAGCCTGTAGGGACCTGCGCCACCGAAAACATTTGATAGGACCAGGCCGACTAAAACTAGCCTGTAGGGACCTGCGCCACCGAAACCAGCTGATAGGACCAGGCCGACTAAACTAGCCTGTAGGGACCTGCGCCCACGAAACCAGCTGATAGGACCAGGCCGACTAAACTAGCCTGTAGGGACCTGCGCCACCGAAACCAGCTGATAGGACCAGGCCGACTAAACTAGCCTGTAGGGACCTGCGCCACCGAAAGCAGCTGATAGGACCAGGCCGACTAAACTAGCCTGTAGGGACCTGCGCCACCGAAACCAGCTGATAGGACAAGGCCGACTAAACTAGCCTGTAGGGACCTGCGCCACCGAAACCAGCTGATAGGACCAGGCCGACTAAACTAGCCTGTAGGGACCTGCGCCACCGAAACCAGCTGATAGGACCAGGCCGACTAAACTAGCCTGTAGGGACCTGCGCCACCGAAACCAGCTGATAGGACCAGGCCGACTAAACTAGCCTGTAGGGACCTGCGCCACCGAAACCAGCTGATAGACCAGGCCACTAAACGCCTGTAACCTGAGATAGGACCTCTAGGGACCTGCGCCACCGAAAGCAGCTGATAGGACCAGGCCGACTAACTAGCCTGTAGGGACCTGCGCCACCGAAAGCAGCTGATAGGACCAGGCCGACTAAACTAGCCTGTAGGGACCTGCGCCACCGAAAGCAGCTGATAGGACCAGGCCGACTAAACTAGCCTGTAGGGACCTGCGCACCCGAAAGCAGCTGATAGGACCAGGCCGACTAAACTAGCCTGTAGGGACCTGCGCCACCGAAAGCAGCTGATAGGACCAGGCCGACTAAACTAGCCTGTAGGGACCTGCCCCACCGAAAGCAGCTGATAGGACCAGGCCGACTAAACTAGCCTGTAGGGACCTGCGCCACCGAAAGCAGCTGATAGGACCAGGCCGACTAAACTAGCCTGTAGGGACCTGCGCCACCGAAACCAGCTGATAGGACCAGGCCGACTAAACTAGCCTGTAGGGACCCGCGCCACCGAAAGCAGCTGATAGGACCAGGCCGACTAAACTAGCCTGTAGGGACCTGCGCCACCGAAACCAGCTGATAGGGACCAGCCGACTAAACTAGCCTGTAGGGACCTGCGCCACCGAAACCAGCTGATAGGACCAGGCCGACTAAACTAGCCTGTAGGGACCTGCGCCACCGAAACCAGCTGATAGGACCAGGCCGACTAAACTAGCCTGTAGGGACCTGCGCCAACGAAACCAGCTGATAGGACCAGGCCGACTAAACTAGCCTGTGTAGGGACCTGCGCCAACGAAAGCAGCTGATAGGACCAGGCCGACTAACTAGCCTGTAGGGCACCTGCGCCACCGAAAGCAGCTGATAGGACCAGGCCGACTAAACTAGCCTGTAGGGACCTGCGCCACCGAAACCAGCTGATAGGACCAGGACCAGGCCGACTAAACTAGCCTGTAGGGACCTGCGCCAACGAAACCAGCTGATAGGACCAGGCCGACTAAACTAGCCTGTAGGGACCTGCGCCACCGAAACCAGCTGATAGGACCAGGCCGACTAAACTAGCCTGTAGGGACCTGCGCCACCGAAAACCAGCTGATAGGACCAGGCCGACTAAACTAGCCTGTAGGGACCTGCGCGCCACCGAAACCAGCTGATAGGACCAGGCCGACTAAACTAGCCTGTAGGGACCTGCGCCACCGAAACCAGCTGATAGGACCAGGCCGACTAAACTAGCCTGTAGGGACCTGCGCCACCGAAAGCAGCTGATAGGACCAGGCCGACTAAACTAGCCTGTAGGGACCTGCGCCACCGAAAGCAGCTGATAGGACCAGGCCGACTAAACTAGCCTGTAGGGACCTGCGCCACCGAAAGCAGCTGATAGGACCAGGCCGACTAAACTAGCCTGTAGGGACCTGCGCCACCGAAACCAGCTGATAGGACCAGGCCGACTAAACTAGCCTGTAGGGACCTGCGCCACCGAACCAGCAGCGATAGGACCAGGCCGACTAAACTAGCCTGTAGGGACCTGCGCCACCGAAACCAGCTGATAGGACCAGGCCGACTAAACTAGCCTGTAGGGACCTGCCCCACCGAAACCAGCTGATAGGACCAGGCCGACTAAACTAGCCTGTAGGGACCTGCGCCCACCGAAAGCAGCTGATAGGACCAGGCCGACTAAACTAGCCTGTAGGGACCTGCGCCACCGAAAGCAGCTGATAGGACCAGGCCGACTAAACTAGCCTGTAGGGACCTGCGCCCACCGAAACCAGCTGATAGGACCAGGCCGACTAAACTAGCCTGTAGGGACCTGCGCCACCGAAACCAGCCGATAGGACCAGGCCGACTAAACTAGCCTGTAGGGACCTGCGCCACCGAAACCAGCTGATAGGACCAGGCCGACTAAACTAGCCTGTAGGGACCTGCGCCACCGAAACCAGCTGATAGGACCAAGGCCGACTAAACTAGCCTGTAGGGACCTGCGCCACCGAAACCAGCCGATAGGACCAGGCCGACTAAAAACTAGCCTGTAGGGACCTGCGCCACCGAAACCAGCTGATAGGACCAGGCCGACTAAACTAGCCTGTAGGGACCTGCGCCACCGAAACCAGCTGATAGGACCAAGGCCGACTAAAAACTAGCCTGTAGGGACCTGCGCCACCGAAACCAGCTGATAGGACCAGGCCGACTAAACTAGCCTGTAGGGACCTGCGCCGAAACCGAATGCAGCTGATAGGACCAGGCCGACTAAACTAGCCTGTAGGGACCCGCGCCACCGAAAGCAGCTGATAGGACCAGGCCGACTAAACTAGCCTGTAGGGACCTGCGCCACCGAAACCAGCTGATAGGACCAGGCCGACTAAACTGCCTGTAGGGACCTGCGCCACCGAAAGCAGCTGATAGGACCAGGCCGACTAAACTAGCCTGTAGGGACCTGCGCCACCGAAACCAGCTGATAGGACCAGGCCGACTAAACTAGCCTGTAGGGACCTGCGCCACCGAAACCAGCTGATAGGACCAGGCCGACTAAACTAGCCTGTAGGGACCTGCGCCACCGAAAGCAGCTGATAGGACCAGGCCGACTAAACTAGCCTGTAGGGACCTGCGCCACCGAAACCAGCTGATAGGACCAGGCCGACTAAACTAGCCTGTAGGGACCTGCGCCACCGAAACCAGCTGATAGGACCAGGCCGACTAAACTAGCCTGTAGGGACCTGCGCCCACCGAAACCAGCTGATAGGACCAGGCCGACTAAACTAGCCTGTAGGGACCTGCGCCACCGAAACCAGCTGATAGGACCAGGCCGACTAAACTAGCCTGTAGGGACCTGCGCCACCGAAACCAGCTGATAGGACCAGGCCGACTAAACTAGCATGTAGGGGACCTGCGCCACCGAAAGCAGCTGATAGGACCAGGCCGACTAAACTAGCCTGTAGGGACCTGCGCCACCGAAACCAGCTGATAGGACCAGGCCGACTAAACTAGCCTGTAGGGACCTGCGCCACCGAAACCAGCTGATAGGACCAGGCCGACTAAACTAGCCTGTAGGGGGACCTGCGCCACCGAAACCAGCCTGATAGGACCAGCTGATAGGACCAGGCCGACTAAACTAGCCTGTAGGGACCTGCGCCACCGAAACCAGCTGATAGGACCAGGCCGACTAAACTAGCCTGTAGGGACCTGCGCCACCGAAACCAGCTGATAGGACCCAGGCCGACTAAACTAGCCTGTAGGGACCTGCGCCACCGAAACCAGCCGATAGGACCAGGCCGACTAAACTAGCCTGTAGGGACCTGCGCCACCGAAACCAGCTGATAGGACCAGGCCGACTAAACTAGCCTGTAGGGACCCGCGCCACCGAAAGCAGCTGATAGGACCAGGCCGACTAAACTAGCCTGTAGGGACCTGCGCCACCCAAAGCAGCCGATAGGACCAGGCCGACTAAACTAGCCTGTAGGGACCTGCGCCACCCGAAACCAGCTGATAGGACCAGGCCGACTAAACTAGCCTGTAGGGACCTGCGCCACCGAAAGCAGCTGATAGGACCAGGCCGACTAAACTAGCCTGTAGGGACCTGCGCCACCGAAAGCAGCTGATAGGACCCAGGCCGACTAAACTAGCCTGTAGGGACCTGCGCGCCACCGAAAGCAGCTGATAGGACCAGGCCGACTAAACTAGCCTGTAGGGACCCGCGCCACCGAAAGCAGCTGATAGGACCAGGCCGACTAAACTAGCCTGTAGGGACCTGCGCCACCGAAAGCAGCTGATAGGACAGGCCGACTAAACTAGCCTGTAGGGACCTGCGCCACCGAAACCAGCCTGATAGGACCAGGCCGACTAAACTAGCCTGTAGGGACCTGCGCCACCGAAACCAGCTGATAGGACCAGGCCGACTAAACTAGCCTGTAGGGCCCTGCGCCACCGAAACCAGCTGATAGGACCAGGCCGACTAAACTAGCCTGTAGGGACCTGCGCCACCGAAACCAGCCTGATAGGACCAGGCCGACTAAACTAGCCTGTAGGGACCTGCGCCACCGAAAGCAGCTGATAGGACCAGGCCGACTAAACTAGCCTGTAGGGACCTGCGCCACCGAAAGCAGCTGATAGGACCAGGCCGACTAAACTAGCCTGTAGGGACCTGCGCCACCGAAAGCAGCTGATAGGACCAGGCCGACTAAACTAGCCTGTAGGGACCTGCGCCACCGAAACCAGCTGATAGGACCAGGCCGACTAAACTAGCCTGTAGGGACCTGCGCCACCGAAAGCAGCTGATAGGACCAGGCCGACTAAACTAGCCTGTAGGGACCTGCGCCACCGAAACCAGCTGATAGGACCAGGCCGACTAAACTAGCCTGTAGGGACCTGCGCCACCGAAACCAGCTGATAGGACCAGGCCGACTAAACTAGCCTGTAGGGACCTGCGCCCCCGAAACCAGCTGATAGGACCAGGCCGACTAAACTAGCCTGTAGGGACCTGCGCCACCGAAACCAGCTGATAGGACCAGGCCGACTAAACTAGCCTGTAGGGACCTGCGCCACCGAAACCAGCTGATAGGACCAGGCCGACTAAACTAGCCTGTAGGGACCCCGCGCCACCGAAACCAGCTGATAGGACCAGGCCGACTAAACTAGCCTGTAGGGACCTGCGCCACCGAAAACCAGCTGATAGGACCAGGCCGACTAAACTAGCCTGTAGGGGGACCCGCGCCACCGAAACCAGCTGATAGGACCAGGCCGACTAAACTAGCCTGTAGGGACCTGCGCCACGAAACCAGCTGATAGGACCAGGCCGACTAAACTAGCCTGTAGGGACCTGCGCCACCGAAACCAGCTGATAGGACCAGGCCGACTAAACTAGCCTGTAGGGACCTGCGCCACCGAAACCAGCTGATAGGACCAGGCCGACTAAACTAGCCTGTAGGGACCTGCGCCACCGAAACCGCTGATAGGACCAGGCCGACTAAACTAGCCTGTAGGGACCTGCGCCACCGAAACCAGCTGATAGGACCCAGCCCGACTAAACTAGCCTGTAGGGGACCTGCGCCCGAAACCAGCTGATAGGACCAGGCCGACTAAAACTAGCCTGTAGGGACCTGCGCCACCGAAACCAGCTGATAGGACCAGGCCGACTAAACTAGCCTGTAGGGACCTGCGCCACCGAAACCAGCTGATAGGACCAGGCCGACTAAACTAGCCTGTAGGGACCTGCGCCACCGAAACCAGCTGATAGGACCAGGCCGACTAAACTAGCCTGTAGGGACCTGCGCCACCGAAACCAGCTGATAGGACCAGGCCGACTAAACTAGCCTGTAGGGACCTGCGCCACCGAAACCAGCTGATAGGACCAGGCCGACTAAACTAGCCTGTAGGGACCTGCGCCACCGAAACCAGCTGATAGGACCAGGCCGACTAAACTAGCCTGTAGGGACCTGCGCCACCGAAACCAGCTGATAGGACCAGGCCGACTAAACTAGCCTGTAGGACCTGCGCCACCGAAACCAGCTGATAGGACCAGGCCGACTAAACTAGCCTGTAGGGACCTGCGCCACCGAAACCAGCTGATAGGACCAGGCCGACTAAACTAGCCTGTAGGGACCTGCGCCAACGAAACCAGCTGATAGGACCAGGCCGACTAAACTAGCCTGTAGGGACCTGCGCCACCGAAACCAGCTGATAGGACCAGGCCGACTAAACTAGCCTGTAGGGACCTGCGCCACCGAAACAGCTGATAGGACCAGGCCGACTAAACTAGCCTGTAGGGACCTGCGCCACCGAAACCAGCTGATAGGACCAGGCCGACTAAACTAGCCTGTAGGGACCTGCGCCACGAAAACCAGCTGATAGGACCAGGCCGACTAAACTAGCCTGTAGGGACCTGCGCCACCGAAACCAGCTGATAGGACCAGGCCGACTAAACTAGCCTGTAGGGACCTGCGCCACCGAAACCAGCTGATAGGACAGGCCGACTAAACTAGCCTGTAGGGACCTGCGCCACCGAAACCAGCTGATAGGACCAGGCCGACTAAACTAGCCTGTAGGGACCTGCGCCACCGAAACCAGCTGATAGGACCAGGCCGACTAAACTAGCCTGTAGGGACCTGCGCCACCGAAACCAGCTGATAGGACCAGGCCGACTAAACTAGCCTGTAGGGACCTGCGCCACCGAAACCAGCTGATAGGACCAGGCCGACTAAACTAGCCTGTAGGGACCTGCGCCACCGAAACCAGCTGATAGGACCAGGCCGACTAAACTAGCCTGTAGGGACCTGCGCCACCGAAACCAGCTGATAGGACCAGGCCGACTAAACTAGCCTGTAGGGACCTGCGCCACGATAGGACCAGGCCGACCTAGCCTGATAGGACCAGGACCAGGCCGACTAAACTAGCCTGTAGGGACCTGCGCCACCGAAACCAGCTGATAGGACCAGGCCGACTAAACTAGCCTGTAGGGACCTGCGCCACCACGAAACCAGCTGATAGGACCAGGCCGACTAAACTTAGCCTGTAGGGACCTGCGCCACCAAACCAGCTGATAGGACCAGGCCGACTAAACAGAGATAGGGCTCGCGCACCTAACCAGAGATAGGGCCTACAAACACTTTGGTGTTTAGGGTGTCCCCTGGGCTGTGGACCCGTTTCCTGGGTGTCCCCTGGGCTGTGGTCACGTTCCTGGTGTGTCCCCTGGGCTGTGGGCCCATTTCTGGTGGGGCCGCGGTCCCGTTCCTGGTGTGTCCCCTGGGCTTTGGTCCCGTTCCTGGCGTGTACCCTTGTCTTTAGGCCCTGTTCTTGGTGTGTCCCGTGGGCTATGGACCTGATCCCGGAGTGTCCCCTGGGCCGCGGGCCCGCTGTTGGGCCCGTTTCCGGTGTGTACCCTGGTCTGGGCCCATTTCCAGGTGTCTCTCCTGGGCTGTGGACCTGTTCCCTGGTGTCCTCTGGGCTGTGGGCCCGTTCCTGGTGTGTCCCAGGGCTGTGGGACCCATCCGGGTGTTTTCATGTATCTCCTGCCCTTTAGACCTGTTCTTGGTGTCTCCTCTGAGCTGTCGTCTCATTCCTGGTGTGTCGCCTGGGCTGTGGTCCCGTTCCCGGTGGGTCCCCTGGGCTCTGGGCCCGTTCCTGGTGTGTCCCCTGGGCTATTGTCCATTCCCAGTGTGTGTCCCTGGGATGTGGTCCCGTTTTTTGGTGTGTCCCCTTGGCTTTGGGCCCGTTCCTGGTGTGTCCTCCGGGCTGTGGTCCGTTTCCGTTGTGTGTCTCTGGGCTCTGGGCCCGTTCCTGGTGTGTCCCCTGGGCTGTGAATCGTTCCTGTTTTGTTTCCTGGGCTGTGGACCCGTTCTTGTTGTGTCCCATGGGCTGGGGTCCCATTTCCGGTGTATCCCCTGGGCTGTGGGCCCGTTCCTGGTGTGTCTGCTGGGCTGTGGTCCCGTTCCCGGTGTATCCTCTGAGCTACGGACCCGTTCCTGGTGTGTTCCAGGGCTGTGGACGCATTCCTGGTGTGACCCCTGGGCTGTGGGCCCGTTCCTGGGTGTATCCCCTGGGCTGTGTGCCCCGTTCCCGGCGTGTCTCAAGGGCTGTCACTTGCTGTGGTGCTGAGGTCTGTGGGAGATCTGTCCTGGGGTGCTATCAGGCAGTGACGTTGTTCTTCGAGTATGTGAGGAGTTTTGTTTTTCGGTTAGTCGTTGGCGTGTTTTGCTGAGACCTCTAGATTCCTCTGATTCACGGTCCGTCGTGGAATGGTGGGGACCTTCTGGAAGCAGGAACCAAGGCGTTCGGTGCCTTCTTTGATTGTATCTGTCTGTGGGATACAGCAGGGGATGTTCAAACGCTTCGATGCTCAGGTGGTTGTCATCTTGGATGGTGGGTCGTAGGGACGGGAGGTCTTGTCTAGAGCGATGATGGTGGTTTGGCTTTAATTGCTTGTAGGTTCATATACTATTCATGTGCATCATTTTGTTGCTGACAAGGCTGAAGATGTGCAGGTCGCTATGTTGTTGAACTTTGTTTGGGTAAGGAACATGTCGTTTGCGTAACTGGAAACACAGCAAGAGGTGTGTTTTAGTGCGCGCTGTATCCATATCACGAGGTCGGGTGGATCCGCATTTTTCCATGAGTATGATGTGTGGTCACATCAGCTTCATGGGGCACTCCTTTAGGGTGCTTGTCAATGTGGACACCACAGAGCTGTGGTGCTTGGAGCACAAAGTCACCGCCCTTCCTGTAGGATGCATGGCTGCTCTGATTCCCACTGTCAGGTGTCTGGAACAAAGGTTGAGAAAAGTGGTACCAGAGGAGATGCCCCAGGAAAGTGTATTAGTCCTGAGGTGTTTCCTTAGTGATCACCTGGTATACT
>JADBJO010021191.1:17662-30008 GCA_016801955.1 Conus betulinus
GGTTTCGTTGGCGCAGGTCGGCCCCTATCAGCTGGTTTCTATCGCAAGGTCCCTACAGGCTAGGTTTATCGGCCTGGTCCTATCAGCTGCTTTCGTTGGCGCAGGTCCCTACAGGCTATTTAGTCGGCCTGGGTCCTATCAGCTGGTTTCGTTGGCGCAGGTCCCTACAGGCTAGTTTAGTCGGCCTGGTCCTATCAGCTGGTTTCGTTGGCGCAGGTCCCTACAGGCTAGTTTAGTCGGCCTGGTCCTATCAGCTGCTTTCGTGTGCGCAGGTCCCTACAGGCTAGTTTAGTCGGCCTGGTCCTATCAGCTGGTTTCGGTGGCGCAGGTCCCTACAGGCTAGTTTAGTCGGCCTGGTCCTATCAGCTGCTTTCGGTGGCGCAGGTCCCTACAGCTAGTTTAGTCGGCCTGGTCCCTATCAGCTGGTTTCGGTTCGGTGTCCCAAAGCTGGTCCTATCAGACCTTTCGGTGCGGCCTAGTTTACCCGCTGATCCTACAGTCCGTCTAAACTAGTCGGTGGCACAAGTCCCTACAGGCTAGTTTAGTCGGCCTGGTCCTATCGGCGGGTTTCGTTGGCGCAGGTCCCTACAGGCTAGTTTAGTCGGCCTGGTCCTATCAGCTGGTTTCGTTGGCGCAGGTCCCTACAGGCTAGTTTAGTCGGCCTGGTCCTATCAGCTGGTTTCGTTGGCGCAGGTCCCTACAGGCTAGTTTAGTCGGCCTGGTCCTATCAGCTGGTTTCGGTGGCGCAGGTCCCTACAGGCTAGTTTAGTCGGCCTGGTCCTATCAGCTGGTTTCGGTGGCGCAGGTCCCTACAGGCTAGTTTAGTCGGCCTGGTCCTATCAGCTGGTTTCGGTTGGCGCAGGTCCCTACAGGCTAGTTTAGTCGGCCTGGTCCTATCAGCTGTTTCGGTGGCGCAGGTCCCTACAGGCTAGTTTAGTCGGCCTGGTCCTATCAAGCTGTTTTCGGTGGCGCAGGTCCCTACAGGCTAGTTTAGTCGGCCTGGTCCTGTCGGCTGCTTTTCGGTGGCGCAGGTCCCTACAGGCTAGTTTATTCGGCCTGGTCCTATCAGCTGGTTTCGGTGGCGCAGGTCCCTACAGGCTAGTTTAGTCGGCCTGGTCCTATCAGCTGCTTTCGGTGGCGCAGGTCCCTACAGGCTAGTTTTAGTCGGCCTGGTCCTATCAGCTGCTTTCGGTGGCGCAGGTCCCTACAGGCTAGTTTAGTCGGCCTGGTCCTATCAGCTGGTTTCGGCGGCGCAGGTCCCTACAGGCTAGTTTAGTCGGCCTGGTCCTATCGGCTGGTTACGGTGGCGCAGGTCCCTACAGGCTAGTTTAGTCGGCCTGGTCCTATCAGCTGCTTTCGGTGGCGCAGGTCCCTACAGGCTAGTTTAGTCGGCCCTGTCCTATCAGCTGCTTTCGGTGGCGCAGGTCCCTACAGGCTAGTTTAGTCGGCCTGGTCCTATCAGCTGGTTTCGGTGGCGCAGGTCCCTACAGGCTAGTTTAGTCGGCCTGGTCCTATCAGCTGGTTTCGGTGGCGCGGGTCCCTACAGGCTAGTTTAGTCGGCCTGGTCCTATCAGCTGCTTTCGGTGGCGCAGGTCCCTACAGGCTAGTTTAGTCGGCCTGGTCCTATCAGCTGGTTTCGGTGGCGCAGGTCCCTACAGGCTAGTTTAGTCGGCCTGGTCCTATCAGCTGGTTTCGTTTGGCGCAGGTCCCTACAGGCTAGTTTAGTCGGCCTGGTCCTATCAGCTGCTGGCGCAGGTTCCCTACAGGCTAGTTTAGTCGGCCTGGTCCTATCAGCTGGTTTCGTGGCGCAGGTCCCTACAGGCTAGTTTAGTCGGCCTGGTCCTATCAGCTGGTTTCGTGGCGCAGGTCCCTACAGGCTAGTTTAGTCGGCCTGGTCCTATCAGCTGCTTTCGGTGGCGCAGGTCCCTACAGGCTAGTTTAGTCGGCCTGGTCCTATCAGCTGGTTTCGGTGGCGCAGGTCCCTACAGGCTAGTTTTAGTCGGCCTGGCCTGGTCCCTACAGGTTAGTTTCGGCTGGTTTCGGTACGGGCGCAGGTCCCTACAGGCTAGTTTAGTCGGCCTGGTCCTATCAGCTGGTTTCGGTGGCGCAGGTCCCTACAGGCTAGTTTAGTCGGCCTGGTCCTATCAGCTGCTTTCGGTGGCGCAGGTCCCTACAGGCTAGTTTAGTCGGCCTGGTCCTATCAGCTGCTTTCGGTGGCGCAGGTCCCTACAGGCTAGTTTTTAGTCGGCCTGGTCCTGTCGGCTGGTTTCGGTGGCGCAGGTCCCTACAGGCTAGTTTTTAGTCGGCCTGGTCCTGTCGGCTGGTTACGGTGGCGCAGGTCCCTACAGGCTAGTTTAGTCGGCCTGGTCCTATCAGCTGGTTTCGGTGGCACAGGTCCCTACAGGCTAGTTTAGTCGGCCTGGTCCTATCAGCTGTTTTCGGTGGCGCGGGTCCCTACAGGCTAGTTTAGTCGGCCTGGTCCTATCAGCTGCTTTCGGTGGCGCAGGTCCCTACAGGCTAGTTTAGTCGGCCTGGTCCTATCAGCTGCTTTCGTGGCGCGGGTCCCTACAGGCTAGTTTAGTCGGCCTGGTCCTATCAGCTGCTTTCGGTGGCGCAGGTCCCTACAGGCTAGTTTTAGTCGGCCTGGTCCTATCAGCTGCTTTCGGTGGCGCAGGTCCCTACAGGCTAGTTTAGTCGGCCTGGTCCTATCAGCTGCTTTCGGTGGCGCGGGTCCCTACAGGCTAGTTTAGTCGGCCTGGTCCTATCAGCGGCTGCTTTTGGTGGCGCAGATCCCTACAGGCTAGTTTAGTCGGCCTGGTCCTATCGGCTGGTTTAGGTGGCGCGGGTCCCTACAGGCTAGGTTTAGTCGGCCTGGTCCTATCGGCTGCTTTGGGTGGCGCAGGTCCCTACAGGGCTAGTTTAGTCGGCCTGGTCCTATCGGCTGCTTTGGGTGGCGCAGGGTCCCTACAGGCTAGGTTAGTCGGCCTGGTCCTATCAGCTGCTTTGGGTGGCGCAGGTCCCTACAGCTAGTTTAGTCGGCCTGGTCCTATCGGCTGGTTTCGGTGGCGCAGGTCCCTACAGGCTAGTTTAGTCGGCCTGGTCCTATCGGCTGGTTTCGGTGGCGCAGGTCCCTACAGGCTAGTTTAGTCGGCCTGGTCCTATCGGCTGGTTTCGGTGGCGCAGGTCCCTACAGGCTAGTTTAGTCGGCCTGGTCCTATCAGCTGGTTTCGGTGGCGCAGGTCCCTACAGGCTAGTTTTAGTCGGCCTGGTCCTATCAGCTGTTTTCGGTGGCGCAGGTCCCTACAGGCTAGTTTTTAGTCGGCCTGGTCCTATCAGCTGGTTTCGGTGGCGCAGGTCCCTACAGGCTAGTTTAGTCGGCCTGGTCCTATCAGCTGCTTTCGGTGGCGCAGGTCCCTACAGGCTAGTTTAGTCGGTGGTCTGGTCCTGTCAGCTGGTTTCGGTGGCGCAGGTCCCTACAGGCTAGTTTAGTCGGCTGGTCCTGTCAGCTGGTTTCGGTGGCGCAGGTCCCTACAGGCTAGTTTAGTCGGCCTGGTCCTCCTATCAGCTGTTTCGGTGGCGCAGGTCCCTACAGGCTAGTTTAGTCGGCCTGGTCCTATCAGCTGCTTTCGGTGGCGCAGGTCCCTACAGGCTAGTTTAGTCGGCCTGGTCCTATCAGCTGCTTTCGGTGGCGCAGGTCCCTACAGGCTAGTTTAGTCGGCCTGGTCCTATCAGCTGGTTTCGGTGGCGCGGGTCCCTACAGGCTAGTTTAGTCGGCCTGGTCCTATCAGCTGCTTTCGGTGGCGCGGGTCCCTACAGGCTAGTTTAGTCGGCCTGGTCCTATCAGCTGGTGGCGCGGGTCCCTACAGGCTAGTTTAGTCGGCCTGGTCCTATCAGCTGCTTTCGGGTCCCTACAGGCTAGTTTAGTCGGCCTGGTCCTATCAGCTGCTTTCGTGTGGCGCAGGTCCCTACAGGCTAGTTTAGTCGGCCTGGTCCTATCAGCTGCTTTCGGTGGCGCAGGTCCCTACAGGCTAGTTTAGTCGGCCTGGTCCTATCAGCTGCTTTTCGGTGGCGCAGGTCCCTACAGGCTAGTTTTTAGTCGGCCTGGTCCTATCGGCTGGTTTCGGTGGCGCAGGTCCCTACAGGCTAGTTTAGTCGCCTGGTCCTATCAGCTGCTTTCGGTTGGCGCAGGTCCCTACAGGCTAGTTTTAGTCGGCCTGGTCCTATCAGCTGGTTTCGTGTTGGCGCAGGTCCCTACAGGCTAGTTTTAGTCGGCCTGGTCCTATCAGCTGGTTTCGTGGCGCAGGTCCCTACAGGCTAGTTTAGTCGGCCTGGTCCTATCAGCTGGTTTCGGTGGCGCAGGTCCCTACAGGCTAGTTTAGTCGGCCTGGTCCTATGAGCTGGTTTCGTTGGCGCAGGTCCCTACAGGCTAGTTTAGTCGGCCTGGTCCTATCAGCTGCTTTCGGTGGCGCAGGTCCCTACAGGCTAGTTTTAGTCGGCCTGGTCCTATCAGCTGCTTTTTCGTGGCGCAGGTCCCTACAGGCTAGTTTAGTCGGCCTGGTCCTATCAGCTGGTTTTTCGGTGGCGCAGGTCCCTACAGGCTAGTTTAGTCGGCCTGGTCCTATCAGCTGCTTTCGGTGGCTACAAGCTAGGTCGCCCAGACCTGGTTTCGCTAAGGTCCCTACAGGCTAGTTTAGTCGGCCCTGGTCCTCTCAGCTGGTTTCGGTGGCGCAGGTCCCTACAGGCTAGTTTAGTCGGCCTGGTCCTATCATCTGGTTTCGGTGGCGCAGGTCCCTACAGGCTAGTTTAGTCGGCCTGGTCCTATCAGCTGGTTTCGTTGGCGCAGGTCCCTACAGGCTAGTTTAGTCGCCTGGTCCTATCAGCTGGTTTCGTTGGCGCAGGTCCCTACAGGCTAGTTTAGTCGGCCTGGTCCTATCAGCTGCTTTCGGTGGCGCAGGTCCCTACAGGCTAGTTTAGTCGGCCCTGGTCCTATCAGCTGGTTTCGGTGGCGCAGGTCCCTACAGGCTAGTTTAGTGGTTTCGGTGGCTGGTCCTATCAGCTGGTTTCGTTGGCGCAGGTCCCTACAGGCTAGTTTAGTCGGCCTGGTCCTATCAGCTGCTTTCGTGGCGCAGGTCCCTACAGGCTAGTTTAGTCGGCCTGGTCCTATCAGCTGCTTTCGGTGGCGCAGGTCCCTACAGGCTAGTTTAGTCGGCCTGGTCCTATCGGCTGGTTTCGGTGGCGCAGGTCCCTACAGGCTAGTTTAGTCGGCCCTGGTCCTATCAGCTGTTTTCGTTGGCGCAGGTCCCTACAGGCTAGTTTAGTCGGCCTGGTCCTATCAGCTGGTTTCGGTGGCGCAGGTCCCTACAGGCTAGTTTAGTCGGCCTGGTCCTATCAGCTGCTTTCGGTGGCGCAGGTCCCTACAGGCTAGTTTTAGTCGGCCTGGTCCTATCAGCTGTTTTCGGTGGCGCAGGTCCCTACAGGCTAGTTTAGTCGGCCTGGTCCTATCAGCTGGTTTCGGTGGCGCAGGTCCCTACAGGCTAGTTTTAGTCGGCCTGGTCCTATCAGCTGCTTTCGGTGGCGCAGGTCCCTACAGGCTAGTTTAGTCGGCCTGGTCCTATCAGCTGGTTTCGTTGGCGCAGGTCCCTACAGGCTAGTTTAGTCGGCCTGGTCCTATCAGCTGCTTTCGGTGGCGCAGGTCCCTACAGGCTAGTTTTTAGTCGGCCTGGTCCTATCAGCTGCTTTCGGTGGTGGCACCGCCTGGTAGTTTTATCAGACCTGCGCCTACAAACCCGGCTGGGTCCCTACCTAGGCCGCCTAACTATCAGCTCGGTGGCACAGGTCCCTACAGGCTAGTTTAGTCGGCCTGGTCCTATCGGCTGGTTTCGTTGGCGCAGGTCCCTACAGGCTAGTTTAGTCGGCCTGGTCCTATCAGCTGGTTTCGGTGGCGCAGGTCCCTACAGGCTAGTTTTAGTCGGCCTGGTCCTATCAGCTGGTTTCGGTGGCGCAGGTCCCTACAGGCTAGTTTTTAGTCGGCCTGGTCCTATCAGCTGGTTTCGGTGGCGCAGGTCCCTACAGGCTAGTTTTAGTCGGCCTGGTCCTATCAGCTGGTTTCGGTGGCGCAGGTCCCTACAGGCTAGTTTAGTCGGCCTGGTCCTATCAGCTGGTTTTCGTGGCGCAGGTCCCTACAGGCTAGTTTAGTCGGCCTGGTCCTATCAGCTGGTTTCGGTGGCGCAGGTCCCTACAGGCTAGTTTAGTCGGCCTGGTCCTATCAGCTGTTTTCGGTGGCGCAGGTCCCTACAGGCTAGTTTAGTCGGCCTGGTCCTGTCGGCTGGTTTCGGTGGCGCAGGTCCCTACAGGCTAGTTTAGTCGGCCTGGTCCTATCAGCTGTTTCGGTGGCGCAGGTCCCTACAGGCTAGTTTAGTCGGCCTGGTCCTATCAGCTGCTTTCGTTGGCGCAGGTCCCTACAGGCTAGTTTAGTCGGCCTGGTCCTATCAGCTGCTTTCGGTGGCGCAGGTCCCTACAGGCTAGTTTAGTCGGCCTGGTCCTATCAGCTGCTTTCGGTGGCGCAGGTCCCTACAGGCTAGTTTAGTCGGCCTGGTCCTATCGGCTGGTTTCGGTGGCGCAGGTCCCTACAGGCTAGTTTTATTCGGCTGGTCCTATCAGCTGCTTTCGGTGGCGCAAGGTCCCTACAGGCTAGTTTAGTCGGCCTGGTCCTATCACCTGGTTTCGGTGGCGCAGGTCCCTACAGGCTAGTTTTAGTCGGCCTGGTCCTATCAGCTGGTTTCGGTGGCGCAGGTCCCTACAGGCTAGTTTTAGTCGCCCTGGTCCTATCAGCTGGGTTTCGGTGGCGCGGGTCCCTACAGGCTAGTTTTAGTCGGCCTGGTCCTATCAGCTGCTTTCTGTGGCGCGGTCCCTACAGGCTAGTTTAGTCGGCCTGGTCCTCCTATCAGCTGCATTCGGTGGCGCGGGTCCCTACAGGCTAGTTTAGTCGTCGGCCTGGTCCTATCAGCTGGTTTTCCGTGGCGCAGGTCCCTACAGGCTAGTTTAGTCGGCCTGGTCCTATCCGCTGGTTTCGGTGGCGCAGGTCCCTACAGGCTAGTTTATTTCGGCCTGGTCCTATCAGCTGGTTTCGATGGCGCAGGTCCCTACAGCCTAGTTTAGTCGGCCTGGTCCTATCGGCTGGTTTCGGTGGCGCAGGTCCCTACAGGCTAGTTTAGTCGGCCTGGTCCTATCAGCTGCTTTCGGTGGGCGCAGGTCCCTACAGGCTAGTTTTTTAGTCGGCCTGGTCCTGTCGGCTGGTTTTTCGTGGCGCGCAGGTCCCTACAGGTTAGTTTTAGTCGGCCTGGTCCTGTCGGCTGGTTACGGTGGCGCAGGTCCCTACAGGCTAGTTTAGTCGGCCTGGTCCTATCGCTGGTTCAGTGGCGCAGGTCCCTACAGGCTAGTTTTAGTCGCCTGGTCCTATCAGCTGCTTTCGGTGGCGCAGGTCCCTACAGGCTAGTTTAGTCGGCCTGGTCCTATCAGCTGCTTTCGGTGGCGCAGGTCCCTACAGGCTAGTTTAGTCGGCCTGGTCCTGTCGGCTGGTTTCGGTGGCGCAGGTCCCTACAGGCTAGTTTTAGTCGGCCTGGTCCTGTCGGCTGGTTACGGTGGCGCAGGTCCCTACAGGCTAGTTTAGTCGGCCTGGTCCTGTCGGCTGGTTTCGGTGGCGCAGGTCCCTACAGGCTAGTTTAGTCGGCCTGGGCCTATCAGCTGCTTTCGGTGGCGCGGGTCCCTACAGGCTAGTTTAGTCGGCCTGGTCCTATCAGCTGCTTTCGGTGGCGCGGGTCCCTACAGGCTAGTTTAGTCGGCCTGGTCCTATCAGCTGCTTTCGATGGCGCGGGTCCCTACAGGCTAGTTTAGTCGGCCTGGTCCTATCAGCTGCTTTCGGTGGCGCGGGTCCCTACAGGCTAGTTTAGTCGGCCTGGTCCTATTAGCTGCTTTCGGTGGCGCGGGTCCCTACAGGCTAGTTTAGTCGGCCTGGTCCTATCAGCTGCTTTCGGTGGCGCGGGTCCCTACAGGCTAGTTTATTCGGCCTGGTCCTATCGGCTGCTTTTGGTGGCGCGGATCCCTACAGGTTAGTTTTTAGTCGGCCTGGTCCTATCGGCTGCTTAGGTGGCGCGGGTCCCTACAGGCTAGTTTAGTCGGCCTGGTCCTATCGGCTGCTTTGGGTGGCGCGGGTCCCTACAGGCTAGTTAGTCGGCCTGGTCCTATCGGCTGCTTTTGGGTGGCGCGGGTCCCTACAGGCTAGGTTAGTCGGCCTGGTCCTATCAGCTGCTTTGGGGTGGCGCAGGTCCCTACAGGCTAGTTTAGTCGGCCTGGTCCTATCGGCTGGTTTCGGCGGCGCAGGTCCCTACAGGCTAGTTTTAGTCGGCCTGGTCCTTTCGGCTGGTTTCGGTGGCGCAGGTCCCTGCAGGCTAGTTTTTAGTCGGCCTGGTCCTATCGGCTGGTTTCGGTGGCGCAGGTCCCTACAGGCTAGTTTAGTCGGCCTGGTCCTGTCTGCTGGTTTCGGTGGTGCAGCCCTACAGGCTAGTTTAGTCGGCCTGGTCCTGTCGGCTGGTTTCGTGGCGCAGGTCCCTACAGGCTAGTTTAGTTGGCCTGGTCCTGTCAGCAGGTTTCTGTGGCGCAGGTCCCTACAGGCTAGTTTAGTCGGCCTGGTCCTGTCAGCTGCTTTCGGTGGCGCAGGTCCCTACAGGCTAGTTTTAGTCGGTCTGGTCCTGTCAGCTGGTTTCGGTGGCGCAGGTCCCTACAGGCTAGTTTAGTCGGCCTGGTCCTGTCAGCTGGTTTCGGTGGCGCATGTCCATACAGGCTAGTTTATTCTTCCTGGTCCTCTCAGCTGGTTTCGGTGGCGCAGGTCCCTACAGGCTAGTTTAGTCGGCCTGGTCCCTCTCATCTGCTTTCGGTGGCGCAGGTCCCTACAGGCTAGTTTAGTCGGCCTGGTCCTATCAGCTGCTTTCGTTGGCGCGGGTCCCTACAGGCTAGTTTAGTCGGCCTGGTCCTATCAGCTGGTTTCGGTGGCGCGGGTCCCTACAGGCTAGTTTAGTCGGTCCTGGTGCTATCAGCTGCTTTCGGTGGCGCGGGTCCCTACAGGCTAATTTAATCGGCCTGGTCCTATCAGCTGGTTTCGGTGGCGCGGGTCCCTACAGGCTAGTTTAGTCGGCCTGGTCCTATCAGCTGGTTTCGTTGGCGCAGGTCCCTACAGGCTAGTTTTAGTCGGCCTGGTCCTATCAGCTGCTTTCGGTGGCGCAGGTCCCTACAGGCTAGTTTAGTGTCGGCCTGTTCCTATCAGCTGCTTTCGGTGGCGCAGGTCCCTACAGGCTAGTTTAGTCGGCCTGGTCCTATCGGCTGGTTTCGGTGGCGCAGGTCCCTACAGGCTAGTTTAGTCGGCCTGGTCCTATCAGCTGCTTTCGTTGGCGCAGGTCCCTACAGGCTAGTTTAGTCGGCCTGGTCCTATCAGCTGGTTTCGTTGGCGCAGGTCCCTACAGGCTAGTTTAGTCGGCCTGGTCCTATCAGCTGCTTTCGTTGGCGCAGGTCCCTACAGGCTAGTTTAGTCGGCCTGGTCCTATCAGCTGGTTTCGTTGGCGCAGGTCCTACAGGCTAGTTTAGTCGGCCTGGTCCTATGAGCTGGTATCGTTGGCGCAGGTCCCTACAGGCTAGTTTAGTCGGCCTGGTCCTATCAGCTGCTTTCGTTGGCGCAGGTCCCTACAGGCTAGTTTAGTCGGCCTGGTCCTATCAGCTGGTTTCGTTGGCGCAGGTCCCTACAGGCTAGTTTAGTCGGCCTGGTCCTATCAGCTGCTTTCGGTGGCGCAGGTCCCTACAGGCTAGTTTAGTCGGCCTGGTCCTATCAGCTGCTTTCGGTGGCACAAGTCCTGGTCCTATCAGACCTGCGCCTACAAAACCCGCTGATAGGACCAGGCCGTCTAAACTAGTCGGTGGCACAAGTCCCTACAGGCTAGTTTTAGTCGGCCTGGTCCTATCGGCGGGTTTCGTTGGCGCAGGTCCCTACAGGCTAGTTTAGACGGCCTGGTCCTATCAGCGGGTTTCGTTGGCGCAGGTCCCTACAGGCTAGTTTTAGTCGGCCTGGTCCTATCAGCTGGTTTCGTTGGCGCAGGTCCCTACAGGCTAGTTTAGTCGCCTGGTCCTATCAGCTGCTTTCGGTGGCGCAGGTCCCTACAGGCTAGTTTAGTCGGCCTGGTCCTATCAGCTGTTTCGGTGGCGCAGGTCCCTACAGGCTAGTTTTAGTCGGCCTGGTCCTATCAGCTGGTTTCGTTGGCGCAGGTCCCTACAGGCTAGTTTAGTCGGCCTGGTCCTATCGGCTGGTTTCGGTGGCGCAGGTCCCTACAGGCTAGTTTAGTCGGCCTGGTCCTATCAAATGTTTTCGGTGGCGCAGGTCCCTACAGGCTAGTTTTAGTCGGCCTGGTCCTGTCGGCTGGTTTCGGTGGCGCAGGTCCCTACAGGCTAGTTTTATTTTCGGCCTGGTCCTATCAGCTGGTTTCGGTGGCGCAGGTCCCTACAGGCTAGTTTAGTCGGCCTGGTCCTATCAGCTGCTTTCGTTTGCGCAGGTCCCTACAGGCTAGTTTAGTCGCCTGGTCCTATCAGCTGCTTTCGGTGGCGCAGGTCCCTACAGGCTAGTTTAGTCGGCCTGGTCCTATCAGCTGCTTTCGGCGGCGCAGGTCCCTACAGGCTAGTTTAGTCGGCCTGGTCCTATCGGCTGGTTACGGTGGCGCAGGTCCCTACAGGCTAGTTTTTTATTCGGCGTGGTCCTATCAGCTGCTTTCAGTGGCGCAAGTCCCTACAGGCTAGTTTAGTCGGCCTGGTCGTATCACCTGGTTTCGGTGGCGCAGGTCCCTACAGGCTAGTTTCTTTAGTCGGCCTGGTCCTATCAGCTGGTTTCGGTGGCGCAGGTCCCTACAGGCTAGTTTAGTCGGCCTGGTCCTGTCAGCTGGTTTCGGTGGCGCGGGGTCCCTACAGGCTAGTTTTTAGTCGGCCTGGTCCTATCAGCTGCTTTCTGTGGCGCGGTCCCTACAGGCTAGTTTAGTCGGCCTGGTCCTATCAGCTGCTTTCGGAAACGCGGGTCCCTACAGGCTAGTTTAGTCGGCCTGGTCCTATCAGCTGGTTTCCGGTGGCGCAGGTCCCTACAGGCTAGTTTAGTCGGCCTGGTCCTATCCGCTGGTTTCGGTGGCGCAGGCCCCTACAGGCTAGTTTATTCGGCCTGGTCCTATCAGCTGGTTTCGATGGCGCAGGTCCCTACAGCCTAGTTTAGTCGGCCTGGTCCTATCGGCTGGTTTCGGTGGCAGGTCCCTACAGGCTAGTTTAGTCGGCCTGGTCCTATCAGCTGCTTTCGGTGGCGCAGGTGCCTACAGGCTAGTTTTAGTCGGCCTGGTCCTATCGGCTGGTTTCGGTGGCGCAGGTCCCTACAGGCTAGTTTTAGTCGGCCTGGTCCTATCGGCTGGTTACGGTGGCGCAGGTCCCTACAGGCTAGTTTAGTCGGCCTGGTCCTATCGGCTGGTTTCAGTGGCGCAGGTCCCTACAGGCTAGTTTAGTCGGCCTGGTCCTATCAGCTGCTTTCGGTGGCGCAGGTCCCTACAGGCTAGTTTAGTCGGCCTGGTCCTATCAGCTGCTTTCGGTGGCGCAGGTCCCTACAGGCTAGTTTTAGTCGGCCTGGTCCTGTCGGCTGGTTTCGGTGGCGCAGGTCCCTACAGGCTAGTTTAGTCGGCCTGGTCCTGTCGGCTGGTTACGGTGGCGCAGGTCCCTACAGGCTAGTTTAGTCGGCCTGGTCCTGTCGGCTGGTTTCGGTGGCACAGGTCCCTACAGGCTAGTTTAGTCGGCCTGGGCCTATCAGCTGCTTTCGGTGGCGCGGGTCCCTACAGGCTAGTTTAGTCGGCCTGGTCCTATCAGCTGCTTTCGGTGGCGCGGGTCCCTACAGGCTATTTTAGTCGGCCTGGTCCTATCAGCTGCTTTCGATGGCGCGGGTCCCTACAGGCTAGTTTAGTCGGCCTGGTCCTATCAGCTGCTTTCGGTGGCGCGGGTCCCTACAGGCTAGTTTTAGTCGGCCTGGTCCTATTAGCTGCTTTCGGTGGCGCGGTCCCTACAGGCTAGTTTAGTCGGCCTGGTCCTATCAGCTGCTTTCGGTGGCGCGGGTCCCTACAGGCTAGTTTAGTCGGCCTGGTCCTATCGGCTGCTTTTCGGTGCGCGGATCCCTACAGGTTAGTTTAGTCGGCCTGGTCCTATCGGCTGCGAGTTTTAGGTGGCGCGGGTCCCTACAGGCTAGGTTAGTCGCCTGGTCCTATCGGCTGCTTTGGGTGGCGCGGGTCCC
>JADBJO010021192.1:0-5000 GCA_016801955.1 Conus betulinus
ATTTAATAGATGTTGATATTGATGCCTCATTAGCCTCATTCATTGGTGGTCTCAAGATGGCTGGGAAAAGTATGTTAAAGACGTTTAGGGTAGATAATTTCAGTCAAAAGCCATGGTTTGACAGAGAATGTGCAGAAAAAAGAGACGTGAAGTACGTAAAGCTTTACGAACATTTCGCAGAGTTTGCGACAGTATTGTAAAAGATGATGTTGACAATGATAGTAAAAAGCTACAAATGATATATTACAGATATATGTATGTGATTTCAAGGAGACAGTATAAAAATCTGCTTAGCGTTAAGAGGTCCGAGCATAAACACTCAATTCTAGATACCCTTGTGAATAGTAGTGGCGATCCTAAACGTTTTTGGGGAACTGTTAAATCTGTTCTTATATCTAAAGAATTTAAGCATAATTCGATCACTTCTGCTGAATGGTTTGATCATTTCAAGATGTTTTTTTTTTATAAAAATCTATCTAACGATACTGATTTATCAGATTTTGAAGAAACTTTTCAAACTAACTTGCCTGTAGACACAAACTTGGACTGTGCTCCACTAAACAGAGCGATAGAGCAATGGGAAATTGAGGATGCTATGAAAGCTTTGAAATACGGAAAGGCATCTGGCTCCGATGGATTAAGTGGTGAATTTTATTTTAAAAAAAAACTCTTCTCAAGAAGTCATTCTATTTTTAGTTCAATACTTCAATAAAACTGTTTGATTCTGGTAGTTTTCCTAAAAGTTGGTCTCAGTCTATCATTCTACCTGTGTATAAAAAGGGTGATCCTGATTGTCCTGACAATTACAGGGGTATTTCCTTGCTAGATATTGGAGGCAAGTTGTACAGTTATATCCTTAATAAAAGACTTACTGAATGGGTCGAAGATAATGATTTAATTGATTCATCTCAAAGCTGGTTTTAGACGAAATCATAGTACAGTTGATCACATTTTTACCTTCTGGCACTAATTCAAAAGCAGTTACTCAATCGGAGCAAGCTATACGTTGCCTTTATTGATTTCAAAAAGGCCTTCGACTTAGTTAACAGGCAGTACCTTTGGATGATATATAAAGAAGAAAGGAATCAGAGGTAAAATGTACAAAGCTGTCAAAGGCATGTATGAAACTGTCAAAGCTAGTGTAAAAGTGAACAACCAGTGCACTGAACCATTCTTCTGTCCTCGTGGCCTGAGACAAGGAGACAACTGCAGTCAGTTTTATTCTTGCTATTTATTAATGAACTTGCAATTGATGTAACTCGAAATGGTAAACACGGTGTAAAGCTATCTCCAGATTTAATGGAAATTTTGATACTACTTTTTGCTGATGATGTTCTGTTACTATCTTTCTCGGTTATGGTCTGCAACGACAGCTGAATATTTTGAGGGATGCCTCGCATAGAATGCATATTTATCAGTTAATTTAGATAAAACTAAAGTGGTCGTCTTTCGCAAGGGCGGTTACATTGCAGCGAGAGAGAAAAATGGTTCTTTGGTAGCAATAAGCTAGAAGTGGTCAATCAGTATAAATAATACCTTGGTATCATTTTTTTTCTCCCCCTCTCTTTCTCCTACGCTATGGAAGATAGAGCCGCGAAAGCAAAGAGAGGAGTTGTATGTATCTTAAAACTGCTGTGGTCCCTCGGAGAAAAGCACCCAAAAGTGTTCTTTAAATTATTTTGATGTCAAATCCTACCAATGCTAACTTACGGCTCTGAAGTTTGGGGATTGATTGCAAATCAGAATTTGATTGAAAAAGTACACCTCTTTGCGTTGAAAAGATTGTTAAATGTTAGCGTTAAGACACCTAATGTCCTCGTCTATGGTGAATGTGGTAGATATCCTCTTTATGTTCATACTTATACAAGATGTGTTAAATATTGGTTGAACTTTTGAGAATGTCTGATGAGCGTCTGCCTTTAAAATCTTATAAAATGCTGTTAGCTCTTCATTATAAAAATCAGAACAATTGGGTTTCTGCCGTATGCTTTACTTTATACAAATATGGATTCGGACATGTATGGGAACACCAAGGTGTTCAGAATATTCATCTTTTTCTCAGAGAATTCAAGCAAAGGCTAATCGATTGTTTCATTCAAGGATGGGAGGCTCAGTTGAGAGATAAAAGTCGGTGTACATTTTATGCATCTTTCAAACAATCTTTGGTACTCTCATACTTATTCGACCTAAAACAGTGTGTACTGAAAAAGACCTTAATCAGATTTAGATTAGGTGTTTCAGCATTACGAACTCATCGGTACCGATACTCTAACAATGTCTCTCCTAACTGCCCATTTTGTGAGAGTGTCCCAGAAAGTGAACTTCATTTATATATGCGTCTGTCCCAAATACTCAAACGTTAGAGAAAAATACATTCCCTGTAAGTATTACAATTACCCTTCTTCTTTCAGGTTATCGTTACTGATGTGTGACACTAAATGTATGTGCAGACTGGCAGCATATCTAACTGATGCATTTAAAATCCGTAATCTTGCTATTTCGTCTACAGGTTAGTATGGATGTTAATTATATTTATTTTCAATATAGTATCCTGACATGATTTCCCTTTGTTTTGGAACAGGGATAGAACATTGGGAAGCCAATTTGGAACAGGGATAGAACATTATGGGAAGCCAATTTAGAACAGGGATAGGACATTGGGAAGCCAATTTGGAACATAGATTAGACACTGGGAAGCCAATTTGGAACATAGATTAGACATTGGGAAGCCCATTTGGAACAGGGATAGAACATTGGGAAGCCAGTTTGGAACAGAGATAAGATATTGGGAAGCCAATTTGGAACAGGGATAGGACATTGGGAAGCCCATTTGGAACAGGGATAGGACATTGAGAAGCCAGTTTGGAACAGAGATAAGACATTGGGAAGCCAATTTGGAACAGGGATAGGACATTGGGAAGCCAATTTGGAACAGGGATAGGACATTGTGAAGCCAGTGCATTGGGCAATGGACGGATAGGAGACTGTACAATAGAGAGGGGGTATGACCAGCAAGGGACACGGGGAATGGGGCAATAGAGAGGAGAGTATGACCAGCAAGGGACATGGGAAAGGGACACCGGAGAGGAGAGTATGACCAGCAAGGGACATGGGAAAGGGACAATAGAGAGGGGGATATGACCAGCAAGGGACATGGCAAACGGACAATAGAGAGGGGGTATGACCAGCAAGGGGACATGGCAAAGGGACAATAGAGAGGGGATATGACGAGCAAGGGACATGGCAAAGGGACAATAGAGAGGGGGATATGACCAGCAAGGGACATGGCAAAGGGACAATAGAGAGGGGGTATGACAGCAGCAGGGATACAGGAAAGGGACAATAGGGAGGGGGGTATGACCAGCAAGGGATACAGGAAAGGGACAATAGAGAGGGGGTTATGACCAGCAAGGGACATGGGGAAAGGGACAATAGAGAGGGGGGTATGACCAGCAAGGGACATGGGAAAGGGACAATAGAGAGGGGGGTATGACCAGCAAGGGACATGGCAAAGGGACAATAGAGAGGGGGATATGACCAGCGCGGGGGGAAAGGGACAATAGAGAGGGGGATATGACCAGCAAGGGACACGGGAAAGGAACAATACAGAGGGGGTATGACCAGCAAGGGACACGGGAAAGGGACAATAGAGAGGGGGTATGACCAGCAAGGGACATGGGAAAAGGGACAATAGAGAGGGGGTATGACCAGCAAGGGACACGGGAAAGGGACAATAGAGAGGGGGTATGACCAGCAAGGGACATGGGAAAGGGACAATAGAGAGGGGGTATGACCAGCAAGGGACACGGGAAAGGGACAATAGAGAGGGGGTATGACCAGCAAGGGACATGGGAAAGGGACAATAGAGAGGAGTATATGACCCACAAGGGACATGCGAAAGGGACAATAGAGAGGAGGACCTGACTAGCAAGGGACATGGGAAAGGGACAATAGAGAGGAGTATATGACCCACAAGGGACATGCGAAAGGGACAATAGAGAGGAGGACCTGACTAGCAAGGGACATGGGAAAGGGACAATAGAGAGGAGTATATGACCCACAAGGGACATGCGAAAGGGACAATAGAGAGGAGGTCCTGACTAGCAAGGGACATGGGAAAGGGACAATAGAGAGGGGGATATAACCAGCAAGTTACATGGGAAAGGGACATTATGGGGGTGGGGGGTTATGACCAGTAAGGGACATGGGAAAGGGACAATAGAGAGGAGTATATGACCCACAAGCGACATGGGAAAGGGACAATAGAGAGGGGGTATGACCAGCAAGGGACATAGGAAAGGGACAATAGAGAGGGGGATATGACCAGCTAGTTACATGGGAAAGGGACATTATGGGGGGGTGGGGGGGGGGGGTATGACCAGCAAGGGACATGGGAAAGGGACAATAGAGAGGAGTATATGACCCACAAGGGACATGGGAAAGGGACATAGAGAGGGGGGATATGACCAGCAAGGGGCATAGGAAAGGGGACAATAGAGAGGGGGGATATGACCAGCAAGGGACATGGAAAGGGACAATAGAGAGGAGTATATGACCCACAAGGGACATGGGAAAGGGACAATAGAGAGGGGGATATACCAGCAAGGGGCATAGGAAAGGTACAATAGAGAGGGGGATATGACCAGCAAGTTACATGGGAAAGGGACATTATGGGGGGGTGGGGGTGGGGGTGGGGGGTTATGACCAGTAAGGGACATGGGAAAGGGACAATAGAGAGGAGTATATGACCCACAAGCGACATGGGAAAGGGACAATAGAGAGGGGGATATGACCAGCAAGTTACATGGGAAAGAGACATTATGGGGGGAGGGGGGGGGGGTGATGACCAAGGGACATGGGAAAGGGACAATAGAGAGGGGGGATATGAACAGCAAGGGGCATAGGAAAGGGACAATAGAGAGGGGGATATGACCAGCAAGGGCATAGGAAAGGGACAATAGAGAGGGGATATGACCAGCAAGTTACATGGGAAAGGGACA
>JADBJO010021192.1:10000-12500 GCA_016801955.1 Conus betulinus
CTTCAATACAGAACTCGTGCTTTCATCTAAAATACACTTTCTTAGCGGTGGATTCCGTACTCAGTGCATCCCACCAAGCGTACATAACACATATTACGCGTTACAATACACGTATATGCCATTAATCGACAAAAGTGCCAAAAATGAAGTCAAAATGCTCTGTTTCTGACTGCGGTGAGGATACGGTGCTACTATTAGCGTGGGGAGAGGGGAAGGGGGGGGGGGGGCACAGACAAGGTAAGGAAGACAAAGCAAGAGTTAACTATGGCCCAGGGAAGGGGTAGGAGGCACAAAATATATGACTACTTGGCTAGGTGACAGAGTACTCAAAATGGGGAGTGGTGAAGGAAGGGAAGGGGAAATGATAATGGTAAGCGTACAAAACTGAGGTTAACATTCACAGCGTTGCACAGAAAGCGGTTTTGGTGGTGAGTATGGAATCAAAATGTAGAACGAATGGACAGCCGCGTGTGAGAACAATAATCAAAAAACATTTGCAATTACCGCCCACTGAGAAGGTTAGTTTTAAAGTGAGGTGTCTGAAGGTGGACACCGAAACTAATTCTAAAAGGAATTTTTTTTAAAAGTAACTCCGCCGGCTAACATGGGCACACAAAATACAAGACAAAACACGACGCGTTTCGACCTCTTAGGTCTCGTTCAGGCAAGATCAAACAACACATTCAGGGCAATGAAAACGAACGCAGCAGGAGCAGTCACTTATGTTCTCAAATTCGGCGCAATGTTTCATGATTCTTTTCATTCAACGCCCATCTTTAGCCGAATTTAAGGAATTAAACGCTGTGAATGTAAATCTCAGTTTTGCACACTTACCATTATTATTTCTCCTTCCCTCACTTCACTACTCTGCATTTTTACATTCAACGTCTGCCTACCTTGCGCTGAAGAGATCTAAGCTAAGTGCAAAATTCGTTCATTTTCATATGTCCTATTTTTTTGTGTCTTGCCTGAAGAAGGCCTAAGAGGTCGAAACGCGTCATGTTTCGTCTTCTGACTCGTTCGTCCAAGTTTCTCTCGGCGGTTCACCAACGTTTATTTAAGATTTTTTTTTTTTTTTTTTTTTTTTTTTTTTAAAGTGATGCTCGTTCTTCCTTTTCTGTCCTTAAGGTTGTTGATCTTGCTTTGAAGAAGACCTAACAGTTCAAAACGCGTCGTGTTTTGTCTTGTAATTTGTTTGCCCATGTTAACCGGCGGAATTACTTTAGATTCCTTTTAAAAGTCACTGAGAAGACAAGGACAGAACAATGCTAAGTGTCTTCAACTCTAAAGTCTTACTTCCACTGCTCCATCATTCTTCTCATCCATTTTAGTCTTAACGTTCTACATTTGTTCTCTGTGCTGTATACTGCATCTTGTTATTTGATTCACCGCTGTTAGGAGTCGAATGCATTCTGCACCTTTTAACTTAAAAACAAAAAAACAACAAACAAAAACTCTCTCTCTCTCTCTCTCTCTCTCTCCTCTCTCTCTCCTTGTTTTTTTGTTGTTGTTGTTGTTGTTTTTTTGTTTTTGTTTTGTTCGGTTTGTTTTGTTTTGTTTTGTAAAACTCTTTTGTTTTTTCTTTGACTGATAGCCATTTCATTTTTGTCCTGTCTTCGACATTATAATTCAACTTCGCTTCCTTGATCCAAGTTTAAAATTCTTTTCCTTCTAAGTTGTGGCTTTCTCTTTTTCGAATGGCGCTGAAGTGGTTTATTTTTGTAATTTCTCTTTTGATTGTTGAATCCATCAAAAGACTATCATGACTTGTCTTTACAGTTTTGATAACAAACAAGTAGGGTAATTCTAGCTCACATCATGAAATAAATGCACGCTCATAACTCCAAACGGATGCTGCTTATCACACCCGAATCGCCACGCAGAAGTGACGACACCGAGCACACAGAACAAACTAGGACACATCCCCTAAGCAGTAACGTATATTCTCTCTCTCTCTCTCTCTCTCTCTCTCTCTCTCTCTCTCTCTCTCTCTCTCTCTCTCTCTCTCTCTCTCTCTCTCTCTCTCTCTCTGAGCATGTGTGTGTGTGTGTGTGTGTGTGTGTGTGTGTGTGGTGTCTGTGTCTGTGTGTCTGTGTGTCTGTGTGTGTCTGTGTGTTTGTTTTGTGTGTGTGTTCATTATTGTTGTTGTACTACCTCTTTTTCTTCTTCTAATTGTTATCATCATCATCATCATCATCATCATCATCATCATTTCAGTCTCTGGCTGGCTGGCTGGCTGGCTGGCTGTGTCTCTATCTGTGTCTGTTTGTCTCTGTCTCTCTGTTTCTCTCTGTCTCTCTCTGTCTCTGTCTCTGTCTCTCTCTCTCTTTCTCTCTCTCTCTCTGAATAAAAATTAGACTTTTTCTCCGAACTGCTGTTTTAGTAGAGATAAAAGGAGGGAAATTATCAATCACCATAATGACACCACCAGCCCGCCAATACTGCAAGATGGCCAAACATTGGCCAAAGTAATATAATTGAGCCTCCCTCTATTTCCAGT
>JADBJO010021192.1:15000-20000 GCA_016801955.1 Conus betulinus
ATTTCATTCTAAACTATATTGTCGTGTACTTTCACAGAGACAAATCATCTAAGGACATTTCAGAACAATGGTAGCTGTGTTCACGTCAAACATCCACTTCACCACAGGTGATACATGTGACAGAGGTAGCCATCCTGTCGCAAGAGGGTTGGGGACTTCTGCTACACTGACTGCTAGCCTACCACTGTAACGACGACGACGACATGATAATGTGGACAGCGACAACGGCATTTTCTTCTTATGTTGGGCACGAGCAAGATTTGAGCTCACGACTAACGTCCCGGATTTCAAAGAAAGAAAACAAAAGAAGACAACACCCTTCTTTCCATTGCAAACAGAGTTACCCTTTCTCAATTTATGGGTGGAAATTTTTATGCAATGATGCGTGCGTCATAAGAGAACAAACGTCACTTCATGCCCAAAACATGTATATCTGAGTCGATCAATAATAATAATAATAATAATAACAATAATAACAATAATGATGATAATGATGATGATGATGATAAGTGAAGTCAAAGTGTTTGCTAACACAGTGTCTGCGTTACAGCTGTAGCATTCCACAACCATGTTTTGGCGCTTTCTCTGTCTGATCGAACTGTTAAGCTGACTGATGGGCTCAAAATAAACCTATTCCGGGAAAACAAAGTCAGAGCAAGACAAGTCATGTCTTTGTATTGCTAACAGATCAACCTTTTCTCAGATTATCGGTCAAGCAAACATATCCAGAGTCAGATATTTCATTTGCAGCGCACGCCACTATAACAGTCGGGACATCAACTGCTTTACAGGCGCACCGTTTCTCACACTTGTTTTAGGCATTTTTGTACTCCCAGTTCTTACAGAACAGGGGAGCACTGTACAATGGGAACGAAGAAATGCTCTGTGTGTGTGTGTGTGTGTGTGTGTGTGTGTGTGTGTGTGTGTGTGTGTGTGTGTGTCCGTCCGTCTGTGGTCAAAATGTGTTCCACTCGCTACAGACAAAACTACTGGGCCGATCTTGCTGAAAATTTTTAGGTATGTTCATTATGGGTCACGGTTGATTCCACATGTTTCATTTCACCGTTATATCCGTTACTAACGGCTATAACGGCCCATAACGTTTTTTTTTTTTCCCTTTTATGGAATATCTCAGAAAGTACTGGGCCGATCTTTCTGTAAATTTGTAGGTGTGTTCACTATGGGTTACGGATGATGTCCGATGTTTTATTTTACCGTTATATCCGTTACTAACGGCTATAACGGCCCAAAACGGTTTTTCCTCTTTATGGAATATTTCATGTGTATTCAAGATAAACTGAGAGTACGTTTAAATGCTTTGCATCTTGTTTTCTCTTTGATTTAACTGTTAATCTGACTTAGGGCAAAAATCGCTGTGGGCATGCCCACCAACGACGGCTGTACCATGAATGCGAATCTCAGATTACCTCCCTTGAAGAATTCTGAAGATATGAAACCCACTCTGAAGATATAGTTTGGTTGCTGGAAATGTTAATTAGTAAAATATTGGATACGGGTGTTCGCCTAACTGTACTTCCCAACCTCCCAAACCACACCCCATCCCGGCCCATCTCTCTCTCACCCTTTTCGCCATTAAGAACGTCGTATACACAAAGAATAGGTCATGCTGTATTTCTATTTCATGTTCAACGTTTTTTTCTCATGTATGGTAGCGGTGTTTACCTCTTTAAAACTTGGACCAAACCCCACATTCTCTTCCTACAGGACGAAGCAGTCTGTTCCTGGTGTTAGTGGCCTGATCGATGAAGATCACCTTCAAGATGTCTGCATGTTGATGTCGTAGGTGATGATTCTATCTGAAGGGATTTCGCTGCTGTTTTTGCTAGTGTCGAGCTGGTGACGGTCATGATGATGATGATGATGATGATGATGATGATGAGTTTGTCCATTTGTAATGTCATGAACTTGTCACTAATTTGTGTCATTTCTATTTTGCTTGATTGTCTCTCTGTCTCTGTCTCCGCCGATGCTTGTCTGTCTCTGTCTGTCTGTCTGTCTGTCTGTCTCTCTCTCTCTCTCTCTCTCTCTCTCTCTCTCTCTCTCTCTCTCTCTCTCTCTCTCTCTCTCTATCTCTCTCCATTGCGTGTAGGCGCTACGAATCCCCTCACTGTATATATCTAACTAGGCCCATAGGACACAGGAGAAGTGTTCAGTGTTACTGTAAACAAGGCAAAACACAAATAATAAACACATGGCGACCTGAGAGGTCGATGTTAATCTGGGTCATTTTTGACGTCTGTTGTTTGCAACATCCAAAGAAAATGAGTTTATGGAAAATTCGCTATTTTCTTTGCATTGTATCGTATATAAGCCTAAGCATTACGCCATACGTCTTTTCGTATGTTGATGGACATTAATTTTGGATATGAAACTAATGTCCCATTTATCTGCCTTCCGCATACCATGTGTGCCTCCTCCTACCAATCACCTCTCCCGGAGTCTTGAAGACCGTTGGGGCGCTACATGTGTGCATATACCCCCATGAGTTCCTATGATTATGTATTTGTACGTGCGTGTGCGTGCAACTATAATCATAAGCATAAAGCGCAACTAGGATTTTGCCACTGAAGTGGTACGACAGATGAAAAAGCAACGTAAATAAATAAATAAAACAAAAGAATTTTTTTTAATAATTGTAATAACAATACGGGCGTGTGTAGGGTGGTGTAACGTCTTCACCTCGCTTTCAGTGCGCCGGAAGTGGTAAACCCGGAAGCAGACGTCACTTCCGAAAGGACCAAAGGATGCTGTCAGCGCTTCCTGAACTGGGAGCCGGCTCTGCTGATCTTGTCTGTCATCGGGGCTGCCGTGGGCTTCGCCATCGGCTTCGCCCTCTACACCGTGGGTGTCTCGGCTGAGGTGCTCGTATGGGTAGGTGAGTGAATCCTCTTTCCTTCAGCATTGACCTGAGTTAGTCTTGTTGTGGTGGTGTTGAAAAGTGCCTCAAAAGAGCAAAACAGAACAAAGTAGGTTCTTCTCCATCCCTCTCTCTTCCTCTGCTAATATTTCAAGTTGTCACCATGGGTGATATTTGATGAATCATTGAATAAATAAACAAGTAAGTATGTAAGTAAGCAAGCAAGTAAGTAGGTAAGTAAGACACTAAGTCACTAACTTAGTCAGTGAGTAAGTGAGCAATTAAACAAGCAAGCAAGCAAATGCATAAGCAAGTAAATGAGTGAATAAGTAAATACGTAAATAAATAGGTAAGCAAGCAAGGAAGTAAGTAGGTACTAATTGTCATTATAATTATATATGCATATATAGCGCCTATCCTCGGTTAAAGACCAAGCTCTAAGCGCTTTAGGATCGTTTTCAAATCTGGCTGTCTACATGGGTAGAGCAAGCTGAAGAGGTGCCTGCTGGTACTACATTCAGTCGTTTCCCGCGTCATGCAGTTGGATATCAGTCGCCCAGTTTGTTTGCTTGTTTGTTTATTTTAATCCATGCTTTCGATTTTTTTTTTACGAAGGGTGCATGGTATGTGTATCATCCATATGTTATGCGTTTGCTCACACACAGAGCCACAGTTTATGGTCTCATTAGATACCATTATGAACTATTTGCATTTGGATTTCCCATGCCCCACCTTTGTACGAAGGACGAAAGCGGATTTATATGCGTCCACTGTTTTTGTAATTAATGTTTTTTAAATTCGAGTTCCCATTTCAAAGGCTCATTCGAAGTCTTGGAAGAGGTTGGAGTCTGTCACCTATCAGCTGTCACCTTTCAACCAGCTTCCTCCACTCCTCCCGGTTCTGAGATACACTGCTGAGTGTGAAGCCAGTCCATGCACTGATGTGTCCTCCCATCTCTTTCTCTGTCTTCCTCTCCCTCTCTGCCTCCTTGCACTGTTCCTTGTAGAATGGTTTTGGCGAATTCTGTTGATCTTGATGCATGACCATACTATCTGATTTTCCTCTTTTTTTCCCAGTGGAAAACAGGTCTTCGTATGATCCAACAGCAAGCCTTATTCTGGTCTGGACCTGCAAGTTGGTAATGTGGTTTTTGTATGAGATGCCAAGGATCTTGCGGAAGCATCTCATCTGTAACGCCTGAATCCTTCTCTCAGTCTCTCAAAGCGTGGATTGTAAAATGTTGAAGTCTGTCCCAGACATTACAAATCAGACCCGTTAGATCAAGGGAAGAACAATTATCCCTGCATTATCCACTAGGGTCACCAGGCCTCAAATCCAGAACTCGTCGACCCTACAGAAGAGGATGTGTTGTGTCCATTGTGTCAATCTGGTAGGGAAGATGAGTTTCATTTTGATCATGATAATGTTTCAAGAAGTTTGCATTATACATTTAAAAGGAGCCATTTGATCCAAGTAACTGCATGTGTTGAGAGCGTTTACACATTTGATAACATGTCTTGTTTAATTATGCTCATTATTCTCATTATTATTCACCCCCTTCAAATGGGCCGTGGCTTTTTCTTGAATACATTATCACTATCGTTATTGTTATCATCATTGTTCTCTCTCTCTCTCTCTCTCTCTCTCTCTCTCTCTCTCTCTCTCTCTCTCTCTCTCTCTCTCTCTCTCTCTCTGTGTGTGTGTCACTGACTCAGCCTCTATATCTGTCTCGGTCTGGTGTGTGTGTGTGTGTGTGTGTGTGTGTGTGTGTGTGTGTGTGTGTGTGTGTGTGTGTGTGTGTGTGTGTGTTGTAAAAGTCAGCCATTTTTCTTCGAAATGCTGTTAAGTAGATGTAAAGGATTATACAGTAGATATGATCAGGTCAGTGAGGTGTCACAGTGTAGACATGTTCAGGTCAGTGAGGTGTCACAGTGTGGATATATTAAGGTCAGTGAGGTGTCACACTGTAGACATGTTCAGGTCAGTGAGGTGTCACAGTGTAGACATGCTCAGGTCAGTGAGTTGTCACAGTGTGGATATATTTAGGTCAGTGAGGTGTCACAATGTAGACATGTTCAGGTCAGTAAGGTGTCACAGTGTGGATATATATTTAGGTCAGTG